>CM059187.1:95648043-95698139 GCA_030323885.1 Branchipolynoe longqiensis
TCTTAGAGTGGTCCTCTGCTAAGTTAATCCATATGTAGTCTGTGTCACTATCAGACTTATTGCAACAATGCAAGGGGCCTAAACTCTGACACTTTCACACTCAGATTTTAACCAAACACTGCCATTACCCTAAATAACATTCCATTTATATTTAATTTATTTTTGATTATGCATGTACATGTACACATACTTTAAAGCTATACATACATATGCATATATGCACATACAATACATATGTATGTATTATATATAATATATAAATAATATTGCAATATCAGGTGAAGAATAACTTACCAGTGTTCCTAAATGTAAGGATGACTGTGCCAGATCCTTCACAATGGTAATCCATTTGCAAGTAACAAGTTGACTGTTGTGTAGTGTGTGCCTTCAGAAATATGTGTGTGCAGTGCACTGTGGCACACACCCTTATAAACCAAATCCAATCCACTCTCACACCTATTCAAAGGGCATAAGCTCTGACACATTCACACTCACTGAGCTCAGCTGTCAGTGGAGGTGCAGCCCAGAGAACCATTGGCAACCTGAGGTGTGAAAGCTTTCCTTGGCAGTTTTTGGTTAAAATCTGAGTGTTAAAGTGTCAGAGCTTAAGCCCCTTGCAATAAGTCTGAGAGTGAAAGAGACTACACATGGGTTAACTTAGCAGTGACAAATGGAGGACCACTCTACAATATGTGATGCAGTCATCTCTAAATACAGTATGTATTCACATATATATGTATATTATATATATATATAATTATGTAGTCACATATATAGGTCTCCATATGTATATATTTATACATATATGTAGATGTGAATGCATGTATATATAGACATATATACACATAGGTGCATATGTAATATGTATATATGTATATACACATAGGTATATGTATATTTATATGTATACACATATGTATGTGTATATGTATATTTATATCTATATATATATATTATATGTATACATACATGTATATGTAAATCTAAAAATAATGCCAATAATGATTAAAATAATATGGTAATAATAATGACAAGAATAATGATAATAACAATGATAATAATGATAATAACGATGATAATAATAACAAATATATAATGATAAAAATGGCAATAAAACTTTACGTTACCCAACCTGACTTTACCCGACCTGACTTTACCCGACTCTACTTTACCCGACTCTACTTTACCTGACTCTCCTTTGCCCGACTCTCCTTTGCCCGACCTGACTTTACCGGACATGACTTTACCGGACCTGACTTTACCAGACCCGACTTTACCGGACCCGACTTTACCAGACCCGACTTTACCGGACCCGACTTTACCGGACCCGACTTTACTAGACCCAACTTTACCAGACCCGACTTTAGCCGATCCGACTTTAGCCGACACAACTTTACCCGTCCAGAATTTACCCGACCCGACTTTACCCGATCCGGCTTTAGCTGACCCGACGTTGCTTGACCCGACCCTGCTTGAACCGACCCGTCTTGAACCAACACAAGTTGAACCGACCCAAGTTCACCCGACCCGACTTCACCCGACCCGACTTTAACCGATCTGGCTTCACCCGACCTGACTTCACCCGACCCGACTTCACCCGACCCGAGCCGACTTCACCCTCACCGACTTCACCCGACCTGACTTGACCTGCCCGACTTCACCCGAACCGACTTGATCTGACCCGACTTGACCTATTAAATGGTAGTATTTTGCGGGCCGCCCAAAAAAGTTTGGATTAACTGATCGTTTGGTTTAACCGAGCTTGGTTTAACGGGGTTGTATTGTATCCATATATAAACATATATTTGCTGAGTGGTTGGCATTTTTATTTGATTTATTTTACTTTTGTTTATACTTTTTACTTCTATTCAAATATGTGGGATGTGGTGGAGGGAGGCTCGGAACTGGGAAGCTGAGAGGCTATAGATATCGTTTTAAATCGATAAAGTGTTTATTAATATATGTATATGTGTGTATATGTATATGTGTATATATGTATATATGCTGTCACAACAATAAAATAAATCAAATACATAATATCTAAGGTAGGTTTTTCTTAATGTTGTACCAGCATCTTTGTGGTGATTATGCATCAGATGCATAATCACAGTGAATTATTTATTATGCATATATATATTGGTATGCACAAAATATATCTACATGATGCACAACAGTCCCCACAGGACCTCCCCTAGTGGCAAGTGGAAGTATATGAGTGGGCCACAGACCAGCATATACCCCTATTGTTGGCTGGAGGTTCCTCTATTGTTTGGGATTTATGGCTATACCAACACAGTTATAACATGGGCAGTTCTGTCCTGTAGCCATGTATTGTAACTACTGAATTATTTCCTAATATTCACTGTTAATTTACTCAATCCGGTCCCAACTAAATGTCCTATGAATATCCAGGAAATTAGATATAAATTTTGGCTTTCTAGTGATGTATTCCAATATGTAAACTTCCCAAAACTCAGTGTTCCACAACCATATTTTTGAACCTGCTAACTAATCCTATATAAAATTCGACCTTCGAAATAGATCCGGGGCTCAAATGAAGTATTTAACCACCATAGCCCGATCGAGGTAAGCTCTCCAACCTGCTGAATGAGCACCCAACTGCGAGTCAAGTGCCCCATCCACACACAGCCCCGGTGTAATCATAGAGGCAAAACCTGGCGGAGGACTGCTACTCAGTTAAGCTACGTCCAATGGCTTTCGGACTTACCCAGGCGTGACCAGAGGTGCCGGTATGGGGGTAGAAATCTCTACTGGAAATTAGTGGAATTGTTGAAAATTGTACATGACATCTGTAAGCTCACAGCATAAAAGTGCAACTACAATAACACATCTATTTAGCCTCATTTTGTAGCTTAGTACTAGAGCATAAACTACTCAGAAACTAGTCACTTTATTCTGTAAACATAATTATGTTAATACAACATTTCAGAATGGTGAAAAATGTACTCAGCAGGGCAAAAAACAACCAAACCTTTCTCACTTCAGCAGCGTTGCGACACCTGTCCTGTAGGCAATATGGTGGATTTATCTTGCTAGTACTTACCACTAGGTGGCAGTATTTAATCAAATTAATTATAACTGCATCAGAAAATGTCAATGTTTCAACATACCCCGCCTTCCAACTAACCCCACTCTCCCCTATATACTCTGTCATTAAGAACACCCCGCGCCATCAGTCCCACTGGTTCGAACCCTGGTCGAGTCAAACCAATGACTTAAAAATTGATACTCGTTGCTTTCTAGCCAGATGCTCGACATTATTAGGATAGGTCAAAGTCTGGTTGGCTCAGTGTCAGGATAATATATCAGGTCATGGTGCTGGCATCCTGGTCTTCCAGTGGGGCAGCACTATAAAGTCTCCAGTGCGCACTGTCACAAGTCAGTACCCGTCCTGATATGACCTTAGATGTTGCTAGGATGCAAAACAACAACAAACAAATAAATCAGTCCCGTTGGGGTTGATTGTAATCGCATACAAATCCTTACCTTGCCGGTTCGCTGGCGGCGGGGTCTGTGGCCGTAAAGCCGGTGTGATATGAACACTTATACAGAAGCGGACACTCCGGCGGGGGACCCCGTCCCGGTGTAACGTTTTCCATTTCCCCCTTTCCAAGTTACCCCTGGGAATCTGAAAACGTTTTTAATTTCCCTCCAGGGAAATTAAAAACAGTTTTCAGATTCCTCCCCCTATTTTCAAATTCCCCCCTCCGGGAAGTTAAAATTGTTTAAAAAACTTTTAAAAAACGTTTTAAAATTCAGACCTATAATATTTTGATCTTAGCCATCTTGGAGACTTTTTGTGTTATTTGGTGTGAAATATGTTTTGTTGTACTAGTAATAATTTCCATTATGCTAGTGTAGTGGTCTGCACTGACCTCTCAGGCAAGTAACTACATAGACAGGTAGGCGTGGGGAGTGTATTGATATCAGGGAGCCTAGGTGGTGTAATGGTTAGCACACTGGCCCGGAATGCAAAGAGATGTGGGTTCGAGTCCCGCTCTAGGCGCAGTATTTCCCATTTTCATCACCCCCACGACACTGTTGCCGTGATCAGGATCCTGTACAAGCTTTGCGCTGTATGGTTGTTGAGCCTACCCTGTGTATGTATGTGTTAGTGCATTGCCTGTATGTATGTAATTGTAAGCATTACAAGACTTACAATTCCAGGGGGACGAGTGTAGTGGTCTGCACTGACCTCTCAGGCAATACCACATAGACAGGTAGGCGTGGGGAGTGTATTGATATCAGGGAGCCTAGGTGGTGTAATGGTTAGCACACTGGCCCGGAATGCAAAGAGATGTGGGTTCGAGTCCCGCTCTAGGCGCAGTATTTCCAATTTTCATCACCCCCACGACACTATTCTCTGTATTATTATATTGGTCATGAAAAATAACAAAAAATATAAAAAATAAAGAAAATTCCCCCATAATGGGGGGAGGGAAAGTTAAAACGAGGGAGGGAAAATGAAAACGTTTTCAAGTTCCCCTGGGATGAATTTGAAAACGTTTTCAAGTTCCTGTGGGGGAACTTCAATCAGGGGGGATTTGAAATCTTAAGGCCTGGTACACACCTACCGTTTATGATTCGCGCACTAAAACTCGCGACTCGACCCAACCTGCTTAAAATTGAAAACGGGTCGATTCATTTTTCGAATCGCGACTCGCAATCGTAATCGGGCGGTTTTAGCCCTAAAACTGAGGTTTTATGCGCGAATCGCAATCGCTAGGTGTGCACGGGGAGCGCACACCTAGCAATTTTTGTGTGCAAAACGGGCAGTTTTAGATCGTATGCGGTAGGTGGGTGCGCACAAACGGTAGGTGTCTACCAGGCTTTACACTGGGCCACCCTGCCACACCGACTTACCATTACACACCACGGCAAAGGCAGGTCGGTGGGGGACTCCGTCCCGGCATTGCAGTTTTAAAAGGTGCTCGGTTTAAAGTCGAATGGCAAGCCTGAAATAATATCTGAATTTCTGTCTGTGTAGGAGTTCTCTGGAAATGTATGGAGAGACAAGCAAGGATTCCTTCGGGAATCATTGTAGTGAATATTAAATGCTTGATACTAATGATCGTATATATTATTATCGTCTGCACTAACAAGTTAACAAGCAATTAATAAGTTAGTGAACATGGGTACAATCTCAATCAGGCAGAAATGCATGCGCATTGCGAAAAATTCGGTTTAAACCGGATACCTTTTTAAACTGCACCCTGCATCTGCCAGCGGTGGTCGACGGGGCTTACCGCCTCACTCCAGCAACGCCCCTTGCTACCACCCTGTCCCAACCCACCCACACAAACACCCACACCTACACCATGCTCTACCACAACAGATTATACCCTCCAGACACCACTTCACTCTTGCAAATCGCGCCCAACCAGACACAGCCCACCCTCTCACAACCTTCCCACCAGGTGGCGCCTCGACCACATTTATCCTATCCCAAGCCACACAGTGTCTGATCAGGCAATCCCGGCCTATCAGTTTATGTTCAACCAGGCACCAGCTCCCGCCACCAGAGCACGTCCGTCCTGGTCACGTGTGGTGGACCCCACTCCACCGTCCCCCTCCCCCTCCCCCCGCCACATCACCCCCCCCCCCCCGCTCACTCACACCCCGATCCACGCTCTGCCTACCAGTACCACACTCTGACCCCTCTCCCTCCACACAGCCTGAAGAACCCCTTGCTGCCACATTCTGCCCATCACCCACCGGGTGAGGTGGCCGAATCGGGAGAGCGAGGACCGGAAGGTCGGGAATTCAGTTCCCGGTTGAGTCTTGTTTGCGTTGGGGGTGGATTGTAACCTTACGACGGTTACTGGTTGCAGAACTGCAACATTTATAGAGAAGCTCTGGTAAATCGGTCCAATCTTTGGTTGAAGATTAATCTTCAGGAAGGACATCTTTACAATGTTGTAATGGCGAAGCGTTGAGGCGGCCCCGAATCTCTTCGGTCCGGCGGTAGTTGAGCGGTAGTTGAGCACTTGTATCCAGTCGACAGCAGTAAGGGTTTCGAGGAAGGGCGGGTAAAGATGGGTGCAGCAGTGGTTCCAGCAACGAGAACAAAGCGAGAGAAAATGTAAAGGTACAGGGCTCCACCCAAGCAGACAACTCCCCTGGTCAGGGTGAGGAGTATGCCTGGGAGAAGAAAAAATGGGTAGAATCTAGGAAAGAGAAATGAGGAGAGTTGAGTCAAAGGACTGTGTCTATTTGCTCTATGGTGACCAGCCGGCGAGCCAAAGACACGGACAAAGTAAGAGTAGAAGGTGAAATGCCCGCAGGCTCCCCCTCCTGGAACTCTTTTAGGGCAAGCACTGGTTAGCTCAGTGTCAGTCAAATGTAACTGAGTGGGATATTGGGTCATGGTGCCGGTGCCCTCATTGCCGAGTGGGGCAGCACTATACAGGTATAAACCTGCCATGTTGGCACACTGTCACAAGTCGGAACCCATCCTGATATGACCAGTAGACGTTGCCAGGACGTAAACCTACAACAACCAACCAACCTATCCACCTCACCCCAACTAACCTGCCGCTGTCCATTCTGCGAAAGCGCGCCCTGCCTCGATACAACCCATTTCAATCCTTGGCCACTCCTCTCTGATCTGCCCCTCACGTCCTACCCGGTCAGGTAGACCACGCTGCCGCCCACGGCGCTGGGCCTACCGGGCGCCGCCCCACCACTTGCCGCCCAGCCTCTCTGTAACCCCCGTCCCCCACCCCCAACTAACCCCAAACCAGCTCACTACCCCCACATGTCTGCCCCGGCCGGAACCATGTCCCACCTCTCTGCATCCTGTGCCCTCCTCCCACTCCCCCCGCCCTCCACCCACAACACACACACTGATACAAACACACACTCATCGTCCCGACCCAATCCACTCACCCTGCCTTTCCCGCTACAGTTGAAATCCGCTCCCCTCTCCCACTCCCTGTAACACTCAATCTGCCCCACCTTCCCCACCCTCATACCGCCCCCGCCCCGCTCACCCCCTTCACCCCCCCCCCCCCGCGCACCTTTTACCTCCTCACCCTCACACCACTCCCCCCTCCCCACTGCGCCGCTTAACCCCCTTCCCGTGCGCCCCCCACTCCCCCCCCCACTCCCCCCCCCACCTCTCCTTCCACAAACCCCGGCCACATGGCGTCCACTCCACTCCAACCCCAGCCCTATATCAAGGAAGCCATGCGCCCGCTCCCTGCCCATTAGATTCACTAACACCCAACCCCTCATTGCGTTACACCCCCTCTCCCTCCCTCCTCCCTCCACCCCCCACTTCCCCCCGTTCCCCATCTACTTGCCTCCGCTCAGCCGGTCGCCCAATGCCCCCAGTGCCCTTCCTCTCACTCCCATCCGATGCAGCCCCCTCCCCGGTTCATTGCCGCCTCCTCGGCTGGCTGCCCCGGCTGGCTGCACCCCCTCCCTGGCTGGCTTCACCCACTTCTCGGCTGGCTGCGGCTGCACCCCCTCCCCGGCCGGTATCCCGCCCCCGGCCGCCCTCGCTGCCCCGCCCGGCCGCGCCTGACAGATACCATATGTCCCGATGGCTGCAGTGGCCGATGGCTGCTCCGCAAATATGACCTCTGTTCCGTACCAATCCTGGCCCCGACGGACAGCAGCGCTCAGCCATAACTAAAGCTAACATTCCTTATGGCCCTGTCACACTACGACGTCGACGTAGGGAGAACGTGAAGAACGTTGAACTTCTCGGCGTAGTAAGCAAATTCGGGCACAAGTTGAACGTGGATGCAGCATAGTGGACGAGAGCGTAACGTTGGTAAAGCGTAGTGATACCGTCATTCAATGAGAGAGGTCAACGTAATGACGATCACGGAACGTTATGAACGTTATTCCATCGCCAGAAGAACGTTACATGACGTTAGCTATGTCATGAGACGTTGAACGTATGTTGAATGCACGTTCTCCTGACGTTCTCCTGACTTTCTCCTGACGTTCTCCTGACTTTCCCATTACCCGCATGGACGTTTCCACCAGCTTTAATGTGGGTCAACGAGTGGAACTCCCTCACTCCGCCACCCACCCCCCACCCCTCCGCCCCTTACCCACGCCCCACTCCCCCGCCCTACACCCACCTCTCAGCTGCCCTCAAAAAGGCTAAAATGTTTTCCTGTTTTACCTTAGTAAAAAGGTCATGCATACTGCCTGCAGTGTAGAACTGTTGGCGCAGGGCCAAAAAATCAACGCAACTTAGTAAAATGTGTTTGAGTGTCAGTGGGGACTGACACCCAATAACTTAACATGGATGATGTTACTTACAAACTAGATTGGTTAGTTGTTGGAGTTTTACATCCTGGCAACATCTAAAGTCATATCAGGACCAACTTGTCACAGTGCGCACTCAAGGTGACTTTTTAGTGTGAAATCAGGCCACCAGCACTATGACCCGATATCCCACTCAGTCATCTTATCCTGACACTGAGCTAACCAGTCCTTACCTTATCCTATTAATGCCGAGAGCCTGGATAGGATTAGAAAGCAACAAGGCAGTATCACTTTTTAAGTATAATGGTTTGACTTGACCAGGGTTCGAATCCCATGATCAACCAAAACGGGAGACAGACGCTCAACTCATTCAGCCTTCCCGTCTGGTCGACACCTCCGATGAAGTCTCCCAATTATCGCCATAATTCGGCCGCAGTCTCTTTTGTCAAAGCCCTACATTAATTAGAGCCTCTTCTGATGGGATGGCCGAATAGGTAAGACTAAGACTGCTGGCTTCCCATTGCAGAAGGTCATGGGTTTGAATCTCGGCCAATTCTACCTAATAACTTACCAATTTGATAACGGTCACTACCTGGTCTGTCGCTCTGTAAAATATTCCGATAAAACGCATTGGTGGGGAATGCAGATGGTCTATAATGGAATACAAATGGTCTATTAATGTAAATGGTATATAGTGCCAGGAGCCTGAATGTATTTATGTAGTTGCTGGTGATCCTTTAGTTATGGTCAATAGTCATTGTGTATTAGGTAGATAGTGTGAAGGAGGCACTAGTGATAGTGTGTAAGGGCCTCAAGAGCTCTACTCACTACCACCTCCCCCCCCCCCACCCCCCCAACTGTTAGTCATGGATCACCACACACACAGCTCAGGCAGGTGGTGGGCAAGCAGCCACGCTGCATGGTGGTGGTGGGTAGATTACAGTAGCCATGGTGACACAAGAATGCTTACTGTTCATTGGTGGAACTATAAATGCTTGTTGCTCATTGGAGATAACGGTCAGGTGGTGTGCCATACCAGATCCATGTACCACTATATCATAATAAACCTGAGGGTACAAACTCTCACTCTACTTTCATTCTTTATACTCTTCCTTTCTCTTCTTGGCTGTATTGATTTCATAATAGCCTGCCTACACAACCCACAGATTCCGGCTGAGGACGTTACAGCTCGACATGCCTAGGATAGGACCGTTTGCTCAGTCTCAGGATTGTGTGACTGAATGGGATAGTCAGGTGATGTTGCCGACAGATTGGTCTCCCAATGGAGCAGCACTGTAGCAAGATTTTATTTGTGTGTTTGTTGTTGTTTTACGTCCTAGCAACATCTAAGTTCATATCAGGACGGGTACGGACTTGTGACAGTGCGCACTCATGGCGACTTTTATAGTGCTGTCCCACTGTAACACCAGGCCATCTGCACTATCACCTGATATCCCACTCAGCCACATTATCCTGACACTGAGCCAATCCGTCATTGCCCTATCTTAATAATGCAGAGTGCCAGGCTAGGAAGCGACACATATCAATGTTTAAGTCATCGGTTTGACTCAACCAGGATTCGAAACCACAAACTCATGGGTTCGGATCTCCCGATCTCCGAAAACAGGAGACGGATGCTCTACTCTTTCGGCCACCCTGCCTGGTACTGTACCAAGAAGTTGCTACGAGTGTGCACAGGCATGACCTTAAAAGTTGCCAGGACGTAAGCCTCCTAATAAATAAACACAAAACAGGACATTGAGTTCACATCCTTTAGCTTTGACGCGAATGGTTCATGGATTGTGTCGTTCTAATACTGAAGCGTAGTATTAGTATTTTTCAGATCGCACTGGCTATTCGCAGAGCTGCTCTGCGAATAATAGCCAGCAATACTGTAATTCGCAGAGCTGAAACCAATCGATCAGCATGGATGATGTTACGGTGAAAGCTCATGTGTGTCATTTTACTGCATATGCACATGTGCAGAATTATTGTTGCCTTTTGTTTTGGTTGTAATGCTTTACATTCCGTTTCTTTTGCCGCGGGATGAGGGGGGGGGGGGGCCTCTGACACTGGCACCATTTCCTCATGCAACTCAGCCTTTCACTTTCACGAGGATGTGCAGACAATCGCTCTCTGATGTATATAAGTAGGTATCCCAAGTGATTTGTATCAACAGTTTTGAGTTTGATTTAATATATTTCACATGTTAAGATATTGAATTTGAAACAAAATATCACTTCATTTCTCAAAATCATAGAAAGATTGCTCTACGGCAACATTTTTTTTATTTTTTTAAATTTTCTCCTCCTGTGCCTGAAAAATCACCCGCCCCTGATTTGTTGTTTTTGTTCAACTGTTAAAAATGCGTCGGCGTCGGAGCAATTCAACTTTTGTATCAGGGATGAAGGGGGGGCGGGGGCCTCTGACACTGACACCATTTCCTCATGCGAGTCAGCCTTTCAGTTTCACGAGGCTGTGCAGACAATCGCTCTCTGATGTATATAAGTAGGTATCCCAAGTGATTTTTATAAACAGTTTTGAGTTTGATTTAATATATTTCACATGTTAGGATATTGAATTTGAAACAAAATAACACTTCATTTCTCAAAATTACAAATAAATTGCTCTATGGCAAAAAATAAGAGAAGAAATTAGTAATTTTCTCCACCTATGCCTGAATAATCACCCTTGGTTTTGTTCAACTGTTAAATATATGTCGGCGTCTAAGCAATTCAACTTTTGTATCAATTCTTAAGTCATTGGTTTGACTCGGGCCATGGTTCAAACCCAGGAGTTCGAATCCCACAACCTACCAGAACGAGAGGCGGATGCTCAACTCGCAGAGCAAAGCAGCTCTCCAAATAATAATCATTCTTCCGCTAATTCGCAGAACAGCACAGCTCTGCGAATAACCTCGGTCTGTGTGGTGGAGGGGAGAGATATGAGTTGCTGTTAGTGGTATATCCGGAGGTAGCCATAGAAACCCTGGTGTGGTGTGCGCGGGTGGGGGCAGGGGGAGGGGTAGCGGGGGCGGGGATAGAAGAGGGGGGATGTAGGGCCTGGGGTACAACACTTCCTCATCTAGCCAGATTAAATGGATCCCTGGCCTGACAACGTTCCTGCCCTCCGGACAATCGCATTATATAGTGGACCGGCCCTTTGTTGCCGGTCGGCCCGCCGACCAGCCGGCCGGGGGGGACGCGGATATCTCCCGGGCCGCTGATTGGACTATCCGAACGCCTTCTTATCACCACTAAACGACGGCTACCTCCCAGCACTCACTGCTGGGGTTGCCCGGCCGGCTTTTTCCAATCACTAGCGCTTTGATTTGAGTTGCCATGGCAAAGGAATCCTATCGCTTATATCGCCACCACCAAAGCGAGATTTCGCGCACACACTCCTCCTTCCTCCCTATTCCCCCCCCCCCCCTACCACTCCGGATACTCCCACTCCCACTCTCCCCACCCTCCTCGACCCTCCCCCGTTATCCTCCATCCTCGTTCACCCTCTCTCACCTTCTCCCACCTTCTCCCACCCTCCTCCACCCTCCCTCACCTTCTCCCATCCATCTCCACCACCCCCCATATTCTCCAACCCCCCACCTTCCACCCCCCACAACACGCACACTCCCTCACCCACCCACACCTCCCCCTACTCACTCTCCCCACACATCCCCTATTATCTCCACTCATCTCCCCACTCTCCCACCACACCCTGCCCCACTCTCCCACATATTCCCATACCATCCCTCACTTTCCTCCTCCTCCTCCCCCATCCGCCTCGCCCCCCCCCCCCCTTTCCCTACACCCATTCCTCCCTGTACCCTCCTCCACCCACCCTCCCCGACCCTCCGGCACACTTCCCATCCCCTCCTCTTTGGGGCGCCGCAATGTATGTCAGATGACACGTCGATATGATGCGCGCGCAGTGCAGTTTGTTTCGAATGGCTTGGCTTGCACCACACCTCCTTAGTATACCCTCTCCCCCCCCTCCCTCCCCCCCCCTCCCACCCTGCCACATATCCCCCCTCCCTCCATATATCCCCCCCCCTCCCCCGCGCCCTTCACCCGCACCCCCCCCTCCCTCCCACCTTCCCCATCCACACATATCCCTCCCTTCCCCATATCCCCCTCCCTGCCTCCCCTTCCCTTCTCCCCCCCCCTCCCTCACCCCTCCCTCCCACCCTCCCCCATCCACCCACTCATCCGCCAGGCTTCTTAATTGCGTACATTTCATTGGCGGGCCGTCATGCCGGAGTCTCTACTACCGGCAGCCGGCCACACTCGTCACCGCCGCTGTCAGCGTACCCACTGCGGCCGACACAAGAGCCACCTAGCGGCGCCGCCCGCCACTACTGCCCGCCCCGCCCGCCCCTATCGCCGCCAGCGTAATAACCCCTTGCCAACAATTCCACAGCCGCCGACAGCAGCGGCTCGACCAGCTGCCGCCATACAATGAGCCCATACTCGCCCAGCACAAGAAGCTTTTGCCAATACCGTTGACACCAACTTCTCCACCAGGGAGTGGGGGAGGGGTGGGGTGGGTGGGGTGGGGGTGGGGGGCTGGCTCCTCTTCACAGCACTGTCAGGGCTAGATGCCGGTTCTAGTATCTACATCATACTAACAGGTATCTGTATAACCTTCAAATAGCCCGCATGCATACATACATACACCCCACACCGAGCAAAAACACCACGTTTACACACTAGGTTTACATACTAGGTTTACACACCAGGTTCACACACCAGGTTCACACACCAGGTTCACACACCAGGTTCACAAACCAGGTTCACACACCAGGTTCACACACCAGGTTCACACACCAGGTTCACACACCAGGTTCACACACCAGGTTCACACACGAGGTTCACACACCAGGTTCACAAACCAGGTTCACACACCAGGTTCACACACCAGGTTCACACACCAGGTTCACACACCAGGTTCACACACCAGTTTCACACACCAGGTTCACACACCAGGTTCACACAACAGGTTCACACACCAGGGTCACACACCAGGTTCACACACCAGGTTCACACACCAGGTCCACACAACAGGTTCACACACCAGGTTCACACAACAGGTTCACACAACAGGTTCACACAACAGGTTCACACAACAGGTTCACACAACAGGTTCACACACCAGGTTCACACACCAGGTTCACACACCAGGTTACACAATAAGTTCACGAACCAGGTTCACACACCAGCTTCACACACCAGGCCCGCATATTATTACTATTATTAAACATGAACACAAACCCTAAACACACTCACAACACCTCGATCAGCTCTCCCTCCCTGTCACCACGTCTGTCCGCGCCGATGTCACCATCCCCTCTAGTAGCAGCAACCTCTGTCAGCACCCCTGTTACCTCCTCCTCTATAATAGTACAAGCACCAACCCCGACCAATCCTTGCCCACACTGCTGTCAACATCCCCTCTAGTAGCACCAACATCTGTGTCACCACCCCTGTCACCTCCTCCTCTATAACAATATAAGCACCAACCCCCACCAATCCTTGCCCACACTGCTGTCAACATCCCCTCTAGTAGCACCAACATCTGTGTCACCACCCCTGTGACCTCCTCCTCTATAACAATATAAGCACTAACCCCCACCCATCCGTGCCACACACTGCTGGCAACATCCCTTCTATTAACACGAAATTCTGTCACCAGGCCTGTCACCTCCTATATAACAGTACAAGCACCAACACCCACCCATCCTTGCCACACACTGCTGTCAACAACCCCTCTATTAGCACCAACCTCTGTCACCAGCCCTGTCACCTCCTATATAACAGTATAAGCACCAACCCCCACCAATCCTTGCCATACACTACTGTCAACATCCCCTCTATTAGCACAAACCTCTGTCACCAGCCCTGTACCTCCTTTATAACAGTATAAGCACCAACCCCAACTCATCCTTGCCACACACTGTTGTCAACAACCCCTCTATTAGCACAAATCTCTGTCACCACCCCTGTCACCTCCTCCTCTATAACAGTAGAAGCACCAACACCCACCCATCCTTGCCACACACTGCTGTCAACAACCCCTCTAGTAGCACCGACCTCTGTCACAACCCCTTTCACTTCCTCTATAACAGTAAAAGCACCAACCCCTAACCATCCTTGCCACACACTGCTGTCAACATCCCCACTAGTAGCACCAACCTCTGTCACAACCCTTTTCACCTCCTCTTATATAACAATATAAGAACCAACCCCCATCCATCCTTACTGACACTGCTGTCAACATCCCCTCTATTAGCACAAACCTCTGTCACTACCCCTGTCACCTCCTCCTCTATAACAATATAAGCACCAACCCCCACCCATCCTTGGTACACACTGCTGTCAACACCCCCCTAGTAGCACCAACCTCTGTCACCACCCCTGCCACCTCCTCTATAACAATATAAGCACCAACCCCCACCAATCCTTGCCACACACCGCTGTCACCGCCCCCTTACCAGCGTCACCGTAGTCTTCAGTCATCATCATCATGCTGTCGGTCGCGATGCGACAAAGACTGCTTTCATTACTTGACTGCCGCTCTCCATTTAGCTCTCTGCTGTGAGAGTTGCGTCCATGAGTCGGTCTTAATGTCTCTCAGCTTCAGGTTTCTCTTCTCTTTCTGTAGCCAGAAGACAGTTGAGAATAGAGGATCTGCTTTGGTAGCCTGTCTGATGACATCCTCATGAGGTGTCCAGTCCACCGGAGATTCTTTTTGATCAGAAGATCTTCCATAGAGGGCAGCCCCATCCGTTCGAGACATTTCATGAAAGCTGCCTGCAAAAGTGTTGAAGTGCTGCTGGCTTTTGCAAGTTACCAGCGGCACTCTCTCGGGGAGCAAATAGAGGTTTCACACCGGCAAGAACATGTCAAGACAGGCGCAAAACTATTTGTCCCTGCAGTGGCTGGTCGGGAGATGTTGGGAGTTCCATACATCAACCGCCCTTAATGCTGCCACAGTGACATGGTTTTCTGTTTAGGGTTTGCTCCCTTAGCCTTCGGTTCTGTCAAGGACCTGTACCACAAGGCAGTGGTTTAGAACTCTGCAAGGCAGGGGCGTCAAACTCCCTGAGGTATTGCTATACCTTCAGTACAACCACCACATCGCAATACAACCAATTAAGTCGGCTGCGCTGCTTCTTTTTCCCGTCCAGATCCGACTCTGCACTCGCAACATCAACAACAAAGTAAGCAGATCGCTATCCAAAGTATGTACAGAGAAGAGACTTGGGACCGTTTGTTTTGTTTCTCCACTTCTGTGGATGCCGACAAAAACTTTGTAGAATGTGTTTTCCTCTAAGATGACTAAAGCTAGCATTCCATACACACGGTATGCGGCATGTGGCATGCGAATGTCGTATATGCGGCGTAGATATATGCCAACCCCCAACATTTGTTGGGGTTTTTCCTCCGAATTTGTGAAGGAACAGTATTGGTTTCTATGGCAAACACAGCAGCATTCGCATTTGCATGCCACACCGATGGCTACAGGCACCAATCCAGTTGCCGCATTCGCATTAGCATTCACATTCGGAGGCATGGAAGCACACCTATTCACTTAGATGCTTTTCCATTCTTTGCCGCATTTGCATTCGCATTCGCATGCCGCATACCGTGTGTAAGGAATGCTAGCTTTAAGCTAAGATTCCATATACGCGGTATGCGCCATGCGAATGCAAATGTGGTCTATGTGGCATAGATATATGCGAACCCCCAATAGCCGATGTTTACTTTTTGTGCTGGGGGATGGTTAAGCAAACAAACACACCAAAAAAGTTACCCATGACATTTTTGGGGGTTTTTCCTCCAAATTTTTGAAGGGAGATCAAAATGACTATTGTTTTCTATGGCAAATGCAGCAGTATTCGCATTCGCACCAATCGGTCCATGGGTCGATCCATTTGCCGCATTCTCGTTCGTATTTGCATTCGGATGTATGGAAGCACCACTATTCATTTACATGCTTTTAGATCTTTTGCCGCATTCGCATACCACATACCGCGTATGTGGAATCTTAGCTTAAGCACTACTTACTTACCATCGGGCGCGTTGGCCGAATCGGTAGAGCGCGGTCCTCGCGTTCAGATCGGGAATTTGGTTCCCCGTTGAGTCAAACCAATGTCTTATAAAATTTATACTTGTCGCTTCCTAGCCTGGTGCTCGGCATTAATAGGATAGGTCCTATTAGGACAAGGACTGGTTAGCACGGTATCAGGATAATGTGACGGAGTGGAATATCGGGTCATGGTTCCAGTGGCCTAATTTCCCAGTGGCACAGCACGATAACATTGTCACTAGTGTGTACTGTCACAAGTCGGTACCCATCCTGATTTAATTAAATTCAGTCACAGTTTCTCCACATTAAGTCACAGTGTCTCCACATTCAGTCGCAACATTTCAACATTCAGTCACAGTGTATACCTGATCAATGACAGTGTCTCCCCATTCAGTCCCAGTGTTTCCAAATTCAGTCACCACAATCAGTCACGGTGTATCCACATTCGGTCACAAGGTCTCTCTGTTCAGAGACAATGTATCCCTGTTTAAATCATGTGTCTCCCTCTTCAGTCGATACGCGGCGGTAGTCCCCCCCCCCGCCCCCGCCCCCGCCCCCGCCCCCCCCCCCCCTGCAGTTCCTGTCGGTTTCACTTCTGACGGCTGATCAAAGAAGGCACACATCCGCTTCGCTTGTTCAGGAACCGACACGGAGACCAGCGTTTAAGTCGTGGGCGACTGACGGCAAAGAATGGGTTGAGATGACTAAAACCTAAGAACACTTCAGTTGTTTTTTTTAAGCCGGACAGATAGCCGTGTGAGAAAAAGTGATCGGCCAATTACTTGCGGTTTGTGTTTTTTTTTTTGTGTACACGGATGGACTCGACTGATAGACGCGGCAGTTGGGAGCCAACACGCCGGAAGGGGGCGCTCAATAACCCCCCCCCCCCTCACCCCCCCCCCACACCCACACATACACCCACTCCCATCTACATCATCCCAGCCTCATCGCTGCCCTGCCCGGAGTAAAGTCACGGTCTTACTGATATCTTTATAGCCGGCCTCTGGGCGGGGCCGGGGCGGAGCTGGGCGGAGCCGGGCAGGGCCAGGCAGAGCCGGCGGAATTCCGCGGGTCTTTTAAGTGAGTCTTCCAATATAGGGTATTCACGTGACGACACGAACCGGATGCGCGGCCATTGTGGCGATATCAACCAGTAAACATCCCATAGAGTTTGGCTGTACGCGCAGTGGAAAACGTGTATTTCATTCAAAATTAATAGAATTCCGGAACCCTAACCTTATAAATTTGATATAATCTATTCGTCGAATATGTTTTCTATATGTGTACCAAGCAGTTTGTTTCTAAGTGGTGTAGTTTTAGAGATATTTTACTTTTTCTGTATGAAGATTGCTCACGGCCATTGACAATGCACTGGCACTGACACTCAGAATATCCCAACTTTCACTATTATCTCTTGTTTTTAATACTTTCAGCGTAAATTGCTCTTAGGTTACATTAAATACTTCAGATCTTCCTCTTCAATCGCGCATTAAGATATTTTTAATCGATCCAATGAAAGCTTTAAAATTTATTTTACAAAAATAAATGCTCCACATAGACATAGCATTGCCGTATTTTACCCTTCGCGGGCAGTTTGCCGGTACGCGCAGTGCAAAACGTCGATTTTATTCAAAATTTATAGAAATCCAGAACCCTAACCTTAAAAATTTAATATAGTCTTATTGGTAAACATGTTTTCTATATGTGTACCAACAGATTTGTTTCTAGGTGGGTTAGTTTTATAGATATTTCACTTTTTCTGTATGAAGATTGCTCATAGCCATTGAATTTGCAGTGTGACAGTGTGTTATTATTGTGATTACTATCGCCACAATGGCCGCGCTTCCGGTTTGCGTGACGTGAGTGCATACCCTATATTTAGCTAGCAGCCGCCTAAAGAAAAGTTGCGTGTTCCCTTATCAAGAGGTGATATAAATACACTGCAGAAAATACCAATCCCTACCTGGCTCCATCTGAAGATGCTCCTCCTCTCTCTCACTCTTCTGTCCCTCACCTCCATTCCCCACCGCACCCCTCTCCCTCCCCTCCCCCCCCCCCCCTCCATTCCATTCCCCTCCGCTCCGATCCCCTCCGCTCCACCCCCCCCCCGTCGCCTCCCCACCCCCTCACCTCTCCCTCCACTCCCTCCCCCTCTTCTCCCCCCATCCATTCCCTCTCCCCCTCCGCTCCCCTCCCCCTCCCCTCCATTCCCCTCCGCTCCCATCCGCTCCCCTCCACCCTCGCCTCCCCACCCCTCCGCTCCCCCTCCGCTCCCCCCTCCGCTCTCCCTCCCCTCCCACCCCCTCCCCGTCCCCCCTCCTCTCCTCCCTTCCACTTCCCCTCCCCCCGCTCCCCTTCCTCTCCCATCGCCACCTCCCATCCGCTCTTCACTCCTCCTTCGCCCTCCGCTCCCGTCCCCACCACTCCTCCCCCCCCCTCCTCTCCCCCTCCCTCTCCCCCCCTCCCCTCCGCCTCCTCTCCACTCCGCCCCCTCCCCTCCGCTCAACTCCCACTCCCCATCGCTCTCCTCACGCTCCCCTACCCTCCCCCTCTCTTCCCCCTCCTCTCCCCCTCCCCCCCCTCCCCTCCGCGCCCATCCCCTACCCTTCCCCTCCGCTCCCCTCCGCTCCCCTCCTCATCACTGCCGTCCTCTCTCCTTCCCCTCTCCTCCTCCGTCCCTCTTCCCTTCCTCCCCTTCCCCACCTCCCACAGTTCCTTACCTCCTCCTCTCTCCCCCTTCCCTCCACTTCCCCCACCCCCTCTCTCTCTCCCCTCCCTCCCCACCTTCCCCCCTCTACCCTCCAAATTACCATCGACCCCTACTGTTCCAGATTACAGTAGACTACCGGGGCGCACTCACGGCCGCCCAGTGTACTAACCCCCCCTCCCCCCTCTTCCACTAATGCCCCACTTCCTGTAAGTAGTTCGATGTCCGTGAATAATATATGTAGGACACAGATCTGAACGTGTGTGTGCATAACGTCGGAACTGTTATTGCAACATTCTGCACATTTAACCCAAATTGCTACCCTGAATGCATGCAACGTTGTGTCGCGTACTGAATGAGTTTCCCCACGTCAGTATATCGACGTGTGTGCGCGCGTAATGGTGCTGTCACATTACGACGCATCGCCTAAACATACGGTGACTTATGTGATTTTTTGCCGTTATCGGGATATGTCGTTATGCGTTATGCATGCACAAACCTTTCGACGCACAACAATGTTCGACAACGTGTGGATTTTACGTCCGCCGTACATTATGTAAGCATTAGGCATACGTCGATGTATGTTAGATGTATGTTAGTCAAACGTTGTTCACTACGTTGCACTACATTGACCTACTTTACAGGCAGTGGGAACGTACAGTCCGCATACTGACAACGTATGGATAATGTACGCCTAATGTATGTCTAACATACTTTTAGTGTTTCTCCAGCGTGTCTTGAGGTATGTAACGTATGACGCATAGTTATGGCGATCGAATAATTTATAAAACTTTCACCGGCGTTCTGTGAATGTACTGTGAGCGTAATTTGAGCATTTTTCGCCGGGAGGTACATTAGCCATACGTTGGTTATACGTTGGCCATACGCTGTGTATACGGTATTTATACATCCAACTTTGCCCCCCACGCTGAAAAGTTTGACGCTTCTCAACATAAAAAAGTGATTTTACGCGTTGGTGGCGCGCTGGTGATATGCGTCGTAATGTAACAGGGCCATAACATCTGAGCTTACGGCGGGAATGCTATGAGGTGCTTTAACAAGCTGGTAGATTGCTATGAATAGTTTGGTGTGAGAATCAACTTTATAGAGCTTGTCTATATTTATTCAAAGCACAGTGGTGAGAATAAATGTTGTATTTAATGACTATTGATGTGTGAGAAAGGGTTAAAGCGAAGGTATGGATGTGTGGTGGGAAGTGTTTAATTGAACATATTATAGAGGGCGCCACCCGCACTCACGACAACCACTGTGCGTGCAGGTGGAAGGGGGCAGGGTGAACCAAGATCTGGTTTGTATGTCAGAGTTTTACGTCCTGGCAACAACTAAGGTGATATCAGGATGGGTACCTAATTGTGATAGAGCGCACTCTTAGTGACTCTATAGTTCTTCCTCACTGGGAAATCAGGCCGCTGGCCCCATGACCAGAAGGAGGGCTGATAGTGGAAATCCTCTATAAGACCTTTTCCACAGAGAATGCTGCACAGTAAAATGTTATCTACAACATTAATGTGTCCACTGTTTTCAGGGCTGGGGTGGTGATGGAAATCCTTTATAATACCTTTTCCCCACAAAGTGTATTGGACAGTGCGCTGCTACTCACAACATTAGTTCTTCCACTGCCGTCAGAGGGCAGGTTTGGTGGTAGAAATTATGTATGCACTCCATTTTGTTTTCACAGAGCATTCTGCACTGTGAGCTTCTACGGATAGTAGTTCTTCCACAGCTCTCAGAGGAATGGGTGGTGATGGGAATTCTATATAAGGAGTATAATATATTATGCATATATTATCGATCGATTAATAATTAATTATCCTGCATTCGGCTCATTGGATATTGATTCATGAGTTGGTTTGATTAGGCTAATTGCATCACAGGTGATATGAAGGGAAGAGTTTTGTAGTCTCATGGGGTGCTGACAGCGGCAGAGCTTCCGTGTTTCTATAACGGGAACCCAGTGCGGGAATTGAAGGGGGCAGGCAGTGGTTCTGATTGAGTACTAATTGATGAATCAGTTCAAGGATGCAGGAGAGTGCTTTTGTGTTACTGATTCTGATTGACAGTTTGTTTCTAAACCCATCATGGGTCATCTTCTCTTAAAGCTGCATGCTCCAATCGAAGCCAAAGCACTGACCTAGATTCGAGCCTAGATATCCAACACAGATTACCAGTGGACTTATTAATCATGCATTGCTGCACAGAAGATTTTGCATATTTTCACATCATAGGTCTCCAAAGTTAGTGATTTATATCATATTCTTAAAGGCCCAGTCAGACCTTACCGGACTGAATACCGGACACCACCGGACAAATAATTTTCTAGTCCGTTGGTGTCTGGTGTCAAAATGTACCGAAATGTACTGGATTAAATGAATGCTAAACGGACAAGGAACGTACATTAACGAATAGCCACTGGACGATAAACAGACGAAAATCAAATGTCAAACGGACTTAACGCATTGTTCACGGACGCGCAGAAAACATATACTGACTGAATTCCCACAATTAAAAAAACCACCGTCTACGAATTTGGCAGGAAGCAAACTGGAGATGTAACAGATGGGTACCGGATATGAAACGGACAAAACAGACTAAACGGACTTAAACCGGGCACCAACCGTACTTGTCAGTCCGGCGGTGTCCGGTTCAAGTTTTGTGCATGTTCAAAACTTGTACTGGACACCACCGGATATAGAACGGATATGCCGGATAGGTACCGCAAGTAAACCATACATTGCCGTATTTCACCGGACAGTGTCCGGTTTCTGTCCGTTTCCTCAATCCGGTGAGGTCTGACTGGGGCTTTAAAGGTTACCGCCCATGTGTGGGTTAACACCCACCCCCCACTTGGCCAATATTTCAATAACGCCCACCCCTTAAATGTCCATGTGTGGGTAAATGGCCAAGCCCCACTTCAGTGATTTGCCAATTTAAACACCCATGGCATTAACCCGCGACTCCCGTGTCCCTTAAAGCCACACTCATTATCCCAGATGCTGATCACATGATCACCTTATCAGTTCGCTGGCCAATTAACATACATTACAACCAGCACCATGACCTGATATTCCACTCAGTCACATAATCCTGATACTGAGCTAACCAATCCTTGCCTCATCCTAATAATGCCGAACGCCTGGCTAGGAGGCGATAAGTATCACTTTTAAAGTCATTGGTTTGACTCAACCAGGCTTCGAACCCTTTAATACAATTATTCTAGCTAAGATAGAAATGATCCACGATGGTTATCCCTCTAAAAATAGCTGATGCTCACAATTATTGGACAAAGTAGCTTTAATGGTTCCCCATTGTGTCGTCACTAGTCGAGTAGCTCACAGTCAGATCGATGCGCAGAGAGCGTCCCGAGCGGTGAATAAAAACCTTTGGATTGTTAATTTCCGGCTATTTCTTTGTATCCTGCCCGAGGCTACTTCCTTTGATCATTGGTTTTGCTACAGCAGTCAGCCAGTCTGGTTTAACGTTCATTCGCGAGACTTTACATGCTCCCTCAATTATCTTATATGAAAGACCACGCGGTGTTGGAGTTGTGTCTGCTCTACTATCTATCTATCTATCTATCTATATATCTATATATCTGTCTATCTATCTATATATCTGTCTATATATCTAATTATCTGTGTATCTATTTATCTATCTATATATATATGTCTGTCTATCTATATGTCTATCTATATATCTATCTATCTATCGGGCACGGTGGCCGAATCGGTAGAGTGCAGGCCTCGCGCGTGGGAGATCGAGAGTTTGGTTTCCGGTCGAGTCGAAACCAATGACTTATAAAATTGATACTTGTCGATTCCTAGCCTGGCGCTCGGCATTAATAGGATAGGACAAGGACTGGTTAGTTCAGTGTCAGGATAATATGACTGAGTGGGCTTTTGGGTCATGTTGCCATTGGCCTGATTTCCCAGTGGGGCAGCACTATATCCGTGGTGTTCTCTGTGGCGGAGTGGTTAGAGTATCTGACTTTTTTCTAGGTCAGACTCCTAATCTGAAGATCGGTGGTTCGATTCCCCATGCCCCCACCTCTGCCAATTTGGATTTCCACCGCTGTGTATAACTTACAGCGACATCAAAGGCCAGTTGCTCTCATACCATGTCTATGTGGTGTGGGAGGTTAAACATCCCTTGGGTCGGTAAAAGTGTAGGCTCAGGCTTTCTATCGACAATCTGTCTAATGGTGAAAACAAGCCTATTCATGCTTATCCATGATAGGCAGTTTTAACCTTCAACAACAACAAAGTTGCCATGATTGCACACTGTCACAAGTCAGTCCTTGTCTTGATATGACCTTAGATGTTGCCAGGATGTAAAACTCCAACAAGCAACCAACTAATCTAACTATCTATTTAGCTATATATTTGTCTGTTGAGTCTTTTTATCTGCACGAATCAATAGATATCTATAGAATGGTGTATTTACAGAGATCATGATGTATATATATATACATGTATATACAGTTACCACGATTAAATGTGGATATTTGTAGTTCGTATTTATATGTGTGATGTACAATGCATTATGCGAGTATAAATGCAAGGGTAACATGTACATCCTATATTTCCTCGTGCGCATTGGTGGAGCACCCCCCCCCCCTCCCAGCTGTCGGGTATTACCGGGCGGTCGCCCCCTCGCGTCAGTCTGGAGGAAAGAATATATATATATATTTATTTATTTATTTATTTGTTCAATATACCTCTAATAGTTGATTGAACAAAAAATAGACGATAACTAACTTCTGTCTGGTCCTTATTTGTAAATAATCTACGTTTCGTTCTCTTTTGCGTGTATTTATTGATATTGGGACACATCAATATTACAGTAGTGTGCATTTACCTCTCAGGCTAGGAGTCCCATAGGTAGGCATGTGTAGGGTGATTGCATCAGGGAGCCTAGATGGTGTAATGGTTAGGAAGTTAACCCCGGAATGGAAAGAAGTGTGTGTTCAAATTCTGCTCTTGGCACAATAGTTCCCATTTTCATCACCCTGATTACGATACTAAATCTGAATTGGTTGACCAGTAGTGTGTATGGCATCCTTTTTTTTTCCTTTTTTTTTATTGAAGCTGTATTTATACTGTCCATAGCATATAAGCCCGGGTACCCAGGCTTGTTTTCAATGCTGGCCAGTTGTAGTGTTGGTGTTATCTTACCAAACAGTGGCTTCTGATAAGGTATTTGATTGCCTGCATTTAAGTAGGAGATAGATAATTGGTTGGTATGGTTAATAGCCTATGTTAGTTTTTTGGGGGATTTTCTTGGCATATATGTATTTATTTTTTCTACTCTTATTACTAGACTAGCCTACTCCTATTTACATATCATAGGCTTGTACGTAGCTGTGTGGTGTGTTATCTGGCTACTTTTGGCATGGTTATCTTCCATTGGGCGTCCCGCTGGTGGGCCGTGACATATCAGATGCCCCTTTGCAGTGCAGCTTAGTGGGGGTTTCCTAGCCTTATTTTGCACAGATATTTTTTGTAAGTTGGCCGAATCTACTCAAATAATCCCGTGATAGTTTGTAGCATTGTAACCCACGAGTTCGAAGCCTGGTTGAGTCAAACCAATGACTTTAAAAGTGATACTAATCGCTTCCTAGCCAGGCGCTCGGCATTATTAGAATAGGAAAAGGATTAGTTGGCTCAGTATCAGGATTATGTGACTCAGTGGAATATCAGGTCATGGTGCCGGTTGTAATGTATGTTAATTGGCCAGCCAACTGATAAGGTGATCATGTGATCAGCATCTGAGATAATGAGTGTGGCTTTAAGGGGCATGGCAGTCTGTGAATGTGTTGTACAGCTTTAAGTGTTGTGGGAGTGTGTGAATGTGATGGGCACCTTCAAGGGTTGTGAGGGTATGTGAATGTGTTGTGCACCTTTAAGGGTTGTGGGCGTCTGTGAATGCATTGTGCAGCTTTAAGAGACATGGGAGTCTGCGAATGTGTCGTGTGATTTTAAGGGATGAGGGAGTATGTGAATGTGTTGTGCACCTTTAAGGGATGTGGGAGGCTGTGAATGTCATGTGCACCTTTAAGTGTTGTGGGCGTCTGTGAATGCGTTCTGCAGCTTGAAGGGGCATGGGAGTCTGCAAATACGTCGTGTGATTTTAAGGGATGAGGGAGTCGGTGAATGTGTTGTGCACCTTTAAGGAACGTTGGATCCTGTGAATGTGTTGTGCACCTTTAAGTGTGGTGGGAGTCTGTGAATGTGTTCTGCAGCTCTAAGTGTAAGGGACATGGGCGTCTGCGAATACATTGTGTGGCTTTCTGGGATATGGGAGTCTGTGAATATGTTGTGTACCTTTAACTGTGTTTACAGGCTCTGTGAGTCTGTGAATGTGTTGTTCGGCTTTAAGGGAGACGGGAGTCTGCAAATACGTTGTGTGGCTTTAACTGTGTTTAAGGGCCGTGGGAGTCTGTGAATGTGTTGTGTGGCTTTAAGGGACGTGGGAGTCTATGAATATTGTGTACACCTTTAAGGGTCTTGGGAGTCTGTGAATATGTTGTACAACTGTAAGGGTATTGGGAGTCTGTGAATATTGTGTATGGCTTCAAGGACCATGTGAGTCTGTGAATGTGTTGTTCAGCTTTATGGGACATGGGAGTCTGTGAATTTGTGTACATTTAGGGTTTGGGAGTCTGTGAATATGTTGTAAACTGTAAGTATTGGGTTGTGATTGTGTAGCTTCAGGCCATGGATTGTGTACACCTTTAAGGGTCTTGGGAGTCTGTGAATATGTTGTACAACTGTAAGGGTATTGGGAGTCTGTGAATATTGTGTATGGCTTCAAGGACCATGTGAGTCTGTGAATGTGTTGTTCGGCTTTATGGGACATGGGAGTCTGTGAATATTGTGTACACCTTTAAGGGTCTTGGGAGTCTGTGAATATGTTGTACAACTGTAAGGGTATTGGGAGTCTGTGAATATTGTGTACAGCTTCAAGGACCATGGGAGTCTGTGAATATTGCGTACACCTTTAAGGGTCTTGGGAGTCTGTGAATGTGTTGTGTGGCTTTAACTGTGTTTAAGGGCCCTAGGAGTCTGAATGTGTTCTTTGGCTTTAAGGGACATGGGAGTCTGTGAATATTGTGTACACCTTTAAGGGCCATGGGAGTCTGTGAATGTGTTGTTCGGTTGTATGGGACATGGGAGTCTGTGAATATTGTGTACACCTTTAAGGGCCATGGGAGTCTGTGAATATTGTGTACACCTTTAAGGGCCATGGGAGTCTGTGAATGTGTTGTTCGGCTTTAAGGGTCTTGGTAGTCTGTGAATATTGTGTACACCTTTAATGGTATTTGGAATCTGTGAATATGTTGTACACCTTTAAGGGTTGTGGGACTCAGTGGCAGTGTGTGAATGTAATGTGTGGCACTGTAGACGTTCCTGAATGGGCCCTGAGAGAATTGCGCAGTCAGACCGGGGCTTTTCCCACGTCCTGCAAGAAGGAGAAAACAGCTGCATGTGTTTGCTATTCCCCGGCGGCTCTCGGATCGTCTCTAATGAATGACGAGGGGGGCCGTGACGCCATTCTGTGTTCTCACCCAACCGTGACACGTTTAGTAAATGAGCCATGTTTGACGTGGGACAGTGACTGCGGGGTGGGAGTTTTTTTGTTTTTTTTGGGGGGGGGGGGTGGTCGCCGATTTCCAGTCTGCCCGTTCTGATGTCCTTCTGAGGCCTCCTTCTCTTCGGGCCTGTCCGTGGCGGTGATGGTGTACTTCCGGTATAGGTCACTTCCGGGTTATCAAAGTGGGTGCACTCTGGATTTGGTTGCTGGTGTAATAAGTATGTGCGTATGGTCTCGCCGGTATCCCATTTTGGTATCGTCGGTATCCCTGTATGGTATTGCCAGTATCCCGGTATGGTATCGCCAGTATCCTGGTGTGGTATCACCAGCATCCTGGTATGGTATCACCAGTATCCCGTTATGGTATTGTCAGTATCCCGTTATGGTATCGCCAGTATCCCGGTATGGTATCACCAGTATCCCGGTATGGTATCGGCAGTATACCGGTATGGTATCGCCAGTATCCCGGTATAGTATCACCAGTATCATGTTATGGTATCGTCAGTATCCCGTTATGGTATTGCCAGTATCCCGGTATGGTATCGCCAGTATCCTGGTATGGTATCGCCAGTATCCTGGTATGGTATCACCAGTATCCCAGTATGGTATTGCCAGTATCCTGTTATGGTATCGTCAGTATCCCATTATGGTATCGCCAGTATCCCAGTATGGTATCACCAGTATCCCGGTATGGTATCGGCAGTACACCGGTATGGTATCGCCGGTATCCCGGTATGGTATCGCCGGTATCCTTGTATCGTATCGCCGGTATCCCGGTATGTTATCTCCGGTATGGTATCGCGGCCCATGGGTCGGTTCTGAGCGCAATGAACCCAAATGATGGCATGTAGCCAATGGTGTAAATGTGGAATAATGCAGCTGTGACTCAGCGCTTGCAGTGTTGATACATCTTGTCCTTTACATGGTGTCAGGTATAGACACGCCCATTGAAATGGTGCTGGGAGGCTTGATACCGCCCACTCCATTGAGCATAGAACTTAGAAGGCAACCTGGTATTAAATTGGGCGTTCATGGCGTTCACACCAGATATATATGCCACAGTATCAGGAACAGCAAACAAAGGAGAAAAGGTACAGTGATATGCATTTCTCCATGTTATGGGCAAAGAGGCCCAGAAACCACACCAGACTTTCAAAGTCAATTATGAGGTCAAGGACAAAATACAACACTTGATAGACGCATTTGAAGATTACTGCATTGGATACCCAAACGTAACAGTTTGTAGAATCTAATGCTCAGATCTGTGGCTGTGTACGTAGGCTATGAGGAAAACAATACAGACAAAGAGAAAGGAAGAGAGTAAAGTATAATAGAAGAGAAGAGAGTCCAGCCCTCTGGTTTATTGCCTATATAGTTTTATGGGTTCATTGTAGAGTATCACACCACCTCCTTCCACCAAGGGGAATTGAGCATTCTTGGCCCTACCAATAGGGATCCAGCATTCCTGGTCTCCATGGATACCAGTGGTCTGCCCACCACCAATAGCTGTATGACCCCATGTCAACTCCAACCTTGACCTTTTGATTGTGGTGACCCCTACCCCAGCAGAAGGGGTAGGCCCTGAGTGCAATCACACACAGCCCTGCCAGCACTACTATGTCTATTTACATCCCACTAAAGCTAGGATTCCTTACACGCGGTATGCGGCATGCAGCATGCAGTATGCGAACGGGATGATTCCTTTCACGCGGCATGTGGCGAGGTGTGAAATTTTGAGATTACTTCCGCTGATCATTGTGGAAAGCATCTGGTAGCATTTTTACATACCTCATAACCGTCCGTCTCACATGGGGGTTCCTACCTTTATAATTGCCAAAGTTCTCAGTATTTCTGTGGATCTGGTAGCATTTTTACCTATCCCATAACCGTCCGTCTCCCGGTGTCGATATATATATATATATATATATATATATATATATGTAAATTTTTTAAATTTTAATTCAATTTTTGGATTGGCTTTTACAGGGTTATGTTCCTGGACTGTGCATATATATATTTCCCCTCCGCACCCCTCTATGCCTGTGTGTGACAGTTCCGTAATGATCAGTCGCCTCCCCTCGTCTAAAACTAATGGACACATGCGACTGATGGTTTCTATTCGCATATTGCATGCCGCATGCCACACCGATGGCTACATGGACCGATCGAGTTGCCGCATTCGCATACCGCGTGTAAGGAATGTAGCCCATTGACTTCAAGGCATTTCGATTTTTTGCCGCATTCACATTCGCATACCGCATGCCGCATACCGTGTGTAAGGAATCTTAGCTTAAGGCACCACCAACCTATATATATATATGCACCTGGTCACGTTTACTGATCAGTAATAGAACATTTGCATTACCCCCTTGCCGAATATGGGAATATTTTACAACGTACTCAGATGCAAATTCACTTCGTGCTATTAAATGAGTGAAAGTATCATACGCGAGTTGGAACATTAAATTCCCTTCTGTGACTACGGAAGAATAGAAACCAGGAAACAGTGAAAACAAGTAATTAGACTAAACCATTATGGGTATCATAAATACACTGTCATAAGAAAAAAAGTTACTTTAAAGAATATGGCCGATAGTGAAGAATGGGCTCTGCGAAGCACCCACACCCCACT
This sequence comes from Branchipolynoe longqiensis, assembly GCA_030323885.1. NCBI lineage: Eukaryota > Metazoa > Annelida > Polychaeta > Phyllodocida > Polynoidae > Branchipolynoe > Branchipolynoe longqiensis. The sequence goes on from CM059187.1 coordinate 95,677,329, forward strand.
TCCGGTTGAAAAACCTCCCACTTCCGGCGTCGCAGTTTCAGTCCTCCTTCCCCAGGGACCAGTGGAGAATAACTCAGAACTCATCTACAACAAGGGATTTGATGGGTGGAACTGATATGTATGTGATTCACGCCCTCTGACCTCTCCCTCTGTATTGGTGTCCGGACAAGATGGCCGAATTGGTAATAGCTCAAGCAGGCTTCCAGTGTGGCTGGTCGGTGGTTGGAACCTCGGCCGAGTCAAACCAATGACTTACCAAATTGATACTTGTCACTGCCTAGCCTGGGGCCATATGTATGGAGTGGTGTTAGCGAGCCAAAACGCGTTTAGGATGGGATTTCTGGTTTAGCGCCGAAAAGTTGCTATGCATGGAGCACTGTTAGGCCTAACACTGCGGGTTTCCAGTCGGAGATTCTAATCCCAGCCCATAGCAGGTTTGCATCGGTGTTAGTGTTAGGTTAGTGTCAGGATGGAGCCCAAATCTATTCAATGCTATCATATTTAACAGAATTACATACTCAATAAGTGAAATTTCAGCAAATTAACCATAAATTCAAAGCAATATTAACATTGTCGAATTGACGAATGTAAACTAAACAAATCGCTGCCGCAGTGCTCACCGGCAACAGGCTCAGCAATAGTGGTCAGCCTGTTCCCGGTGAGCACTGCTATTTGACAATATCGCTGCCAATTCGGCGGCCGGGAACCAGCAGCCTTGTTAGTTGTGAGCCTGTTGCCGGCAAGCACCGCTATTTGTTTTGTGTACATTCATTGATTCGACAATATTAATATCGCCGCCGATGTAGCGGCAGCTTTAATATCGCCTTTATTGGTTCAAATTTGCAGTTAATTTGATAAAATATCACTGTTAGAGTATGTAATTCTGTTACATATTGTCAAATAGCGGTGCTCGCTATAAATACATTCACGTTTAGCTAACACGTACCGTTTAGGCCACTATCCATACGGCTTGACATACTTCGCCATGCCCCTGATAACCGGTGATAGCTACCCGGTGTTAGAGGGTTAACATCACACGCCGCTAACACCGTTCCATGCATATGGCCCCTGGTGCTCAATATTAATAGAATAGGGCAAGTACTGGTTTATTCAATATCAGGATAAAGTGACTGAGTGGGATATTGGGCCGTGGTGCCGTCAACCTAATCACCCAGTGGGTCAGCTCAATAAAGTTGCCATGAGTGTGCATTGTCACAAGTTGGTACCCATCCTGATATGACCTTAGATTTTGCTAGAACATTTTTATATATATATTTTTTTTTAGGCTGTATTTATACTGTCCATAGCATATAAGCCCGGGTACCCAGGCTTGTTTTCAATACTGGCCAGTTGTAGTGTTGGTGTTATCTTACCATACAGTAGCTGCTGATAAGTTATTTGATTGCCTGCATTTCAGTAGCAGATATATAATTGGTTGGCATGGTTAGTAGCGTATGTTAGTTGTTGTTTTTTTCTTGGCATATATGTATTTTATTTTGTTCTACTCTTCAACTTTTTCATGACACATTTTATCGACATAAATCGACATCAATCAAGGACACTGAACTGGCGTTCCCAGCAGATACTACTATTAGTACGACTAGATCGAGTCAGCTGCTTATGTAATTTACCTAAGTATCTTATTTATTGATGATATAGCTTGATCATCATATATCTACTTCCGTGTCGTGTATGTTCTATTTGACAATATTTAAATTATATTCATGCTTGAAATTCTCGAGGCAGAACGACACATGGTGCGTTGAGGACCATATTATAGCCATGGAATATAATATTGCATAATAAAATAGCAGTATAGAAAGATACCAACAAGTTTGTTTTATTTAGCGACGCCTCTAGAACAGATTAATTTTTATCATCGGCTCTTGGACGTCAAAAGAAACATACCAATATCATATTTATGTAAAATCTATGTAAAATCTACTTTTGTTCTAACTGTGTATCACTGAAAGATCTTTCCAAATGATGAGGATACAGCAATGTGAAACATTTGATCAACATCAGTACTGAGCTTATTTGAAGTTTTTCGTACCAATATTAAAAGTCCCATATGTATTGCCGGGCTCACCCACCGTGTCCCACCCTGCTTACCAGTGATGAGCCCACCCACCATGTCCCACCCTGCCGACCAATGCGAGCCCACCCACCATGTCCCACCCTGCCTACCGATGCCAAACCCACCCAACATGTCCCACCCTGCCTACCAATGCCGAGCCCATCCAACATGTCCCACCCTGCCTACCAATGCCGAGCCCACCCAGCATGTCCCACCCTGCCTGCCAATGCCGAATCCACCCACCATGTCCCACCCTGCCTACCAATGCCAATCCTACCCACCATGTCCCACCCTGCCTACCAATGCCAAACCCACCCACCATGTCCCACCCTGCCTACCAATGATCACCTGTGTTTATACTCCAGGGCTTTCCTGAATAACCTAGTAGAAAAAGTAGCACGTCTATGGGCCCCACATTGTAAAGTGTCCCATATTTTCAAGGCCCCCACATTTTCAAGGACCCCATATTTTCAAGTACTGTGTGTCTGCGCTGAGGTTAAAGGGTCAGGGATCAGGGGCCGTATGCACGAATCGGGGTTAGGGCCGTAACCGCGGCTAGGCTAGCTCCACAGGCTAAATGTCCGTAATTGCATACCGATTTCTCACATTTAGCCGTGTGGAGCTAGGCTAGCCGCGGTTACGGCCCTAACCCCGATTCGTGCATACGGCCCCAGGTGTGGCTAATTATCATTTGCTACTGAACAACTTTGTGGTTTCCACGTGAATGTCTTGTTTTCCAGTCATGAAAATACCATCACTTTATGTCACTACTACCACCTGCACCATGACTGAATTTCCCACTCAGTCATGTTACCCTGACACTTTGCTAACCAGTCAGTTGTTGCTCTATCCTAGTAATATTGAGTGCCAGGTTAGATCGTGACAAGTACCCATTTTGTTAGTCATTGTGTAAAAATATACGGTCTTTTGGTTGTGATAGCCGAGCTTAGAATCATATCAATATCTCAAGCGACGGAGATGGGGACCATTGTTATCTAATAGTGATGCAATGTGTGCCCACTCGCTGTGTGACATGGAAATAACTGTGTATAAATGTTATGATACACAGTGACTGGGATTGTGGTATGATGTCTGGATATTAAGATATGCTTACTAGTTACAGGAATGTTCCCTCCATGCACCAGAAAGAGTGCAAATGGAGAGGGGCATAGATTATTGTTTAATGTAACTGTATGACGACTACTTGTTAGCACAGGACCGCTGGGTAATCACACCCAGCCATTCTGCATACATTAAGGACACCACCTGCCCTGGGGTTGAGTGACAGGTGCCCCCTCTTGGGCACCACCCCTCCCAGGTGGCAGAGGTGTCTGATTGGCTGGCTGTGTGAGCCCAATCACCCTTGACCTCCTTGCACTTGCTGGACAGACAAACACTCACACTAGAGATACCAAACGAAGCAGTTCACCTCTGAGCTGTGTGTAACACCCAGAAGACTTAGGTTCAATGGGCTATGGGCACTGATTATGAGTGAACAAGCAGAAGCTATTTGGGTCGGTGCAGCAGGTTGTAAGTGAGTCAGGGTGGCAGGTCACTCGTAGGTGAACAAGAGTTGTAGCAATAAAGCTCAAACCTTATCACTGTCAATCTTGCGTGACTTGTCTCCCTTTCTTTCTTATGAGTTGTGTTTTGGTATTTAGTGTGGGGAGACTGGCAGACAGTTGCCAGGATCTTCCTTGTAATATCTTGGGTACTCGGCCGTCAGAGCCCCGGATATCACTACTCTCCCCAGATGTGTTCTGCCAACTCTCTGTCAGTTCTCACCTGGTGTCCCTCTCAACAAACTCATAAGGAAGAAAGGGAAGACAAGTGACGCAAGATTGACAGTGATTAAGTTGTGTTTTATTGGCATCAACTCCTGTTCACCTACTGGTGACCTATCACCCTCACTCCTTCCCAACTGCCCACACAGATCCTCACGACTCTTGCTAGTGTGTATATGAATCAGTGCCAACAGCCCATTGAACCATAGTCCCATGGTTGTTGCACACAGCTCAGTGCCTTTTGAATAGCTGCTGCTAGTTTGTGTGTAGAAAGTGGAGTCTCAGGCAAGAGTGTCTGGAGTTCTGGACAAGAGTGCCAAGAGTGGGGTCTGTGTGTCAGGTATGAGGAATGCAGGTGATTGAGTTCCCATAGCCAGCCAATCAGACACCCTCTACAGCCTGGGGGTGCGACGCCCTAATAGGGGGCCGCTGTCACTCAACCCCCAGCTGCAGGTGGTGTCCATAATGTATGCAGGATGGCTGGGTGTGCTTGCCCATCGGCCCCATGGTAACAGGCAGTTGCAGACAGTTACAATAAACATATATTAAAAATATCCTTCCCCTCCACTTGCATTCTTTCTGGTGCATGGAGGGAACATTTCACTAATCATTAACTGTCTCTTAAATATGAACATCACATCACAATCTCGGTCGCTATGATTTTCCACATAGGCTCTTATGTCACACAGCGAGTGGGGCACCCATTGCTTCTCTGTTACATAATCCTGGTCCCCACTCCGTCGCCCGAAAATAGTAATATGCTCTTTGCCAATATATAAATCCGAACTGAAAATCCGTATATTTTTACATCGTGATAGTAGTGAGTATAAGATGAGTAACTGGAGATGGCCAAAAAAAACAGTTATTCTTCAATTGGTTTGACTCGTCTGTGATCTAAAAACCCCAACCTTCACAAACACAGGAAGCCTGCGCTCTTACCGATTAGGCCACCACTTCCGGTGTAATTTGAAAGTAACATCAGCCTAATGGTGCTGACATCATGACAGCAGGAATACCTCGTAATGGCACCTAAAGCTTAGATTCCTTACACGTGGCATGCGGTATGCGAACGGGTTGGGTCCTTTCACCCACACCCACACCCACACACATAGTGTCAGGTTTCTCTAACACTGTTGTCTACGGTCATTCGCATTCGCATGCCACACCAATCGCTACATGGACCGATTCAGTATTTGCATGCCGCATGCCGCATACCACGTGTAAGGAATCACCCCCATTGACTTAGATGCTTTTCGATTTGTTGCCGCATTCGCATTCGCATTCGCATACCGCATACCGTGTGTAAGGAATGTAGGCTTAAATGTAAAACGTCCAAGTTCGGCTTGGGTGGCTGACTTGTACTGGTACCGTACTAGCAGTAGCGCTGATCGGGCGCGGTGGCCGAATCGGTAGAGCGCAGAAGGCCTTCCCGGTCGAGTCAAACCAATAACTTAAAAAAATTGATACTTGCTGCTTGCTAGCTTGGCTCTTGGCATTAATAGGATAGCACAAGGACTGGTTAGCTCAGCGTCAGGAGAAATGTGACTGGGTGGGATATCGGGTGCCCACCCCATGGTACACATTTGTAGTAAGGGACCGGGCATGGTGGCCGATATCATCATGCAGGCGGCCTGATTTCCTAGTGGGGCAGCACTATGAAGTTGCCATGAGTGTGCACTGTCACAAGTCAGTACCCAACCTGATATTACCTTAGATGTTGCCAGAATATATATATATATATATATATATATATGTGATGTATAAGCATTATGTGAGTATAAAGGCACGGAAGGGAATTATTATTATTATTATTCTTCTATTCATTACCTACCAACCATTGTCCTCGATGTATTCACCTCCTATATCTACTTGCTGCTACTGGTGGCGCCACCTTCGGCCTCCACCTGTACTACGGGCTCTCCCATTGTCATTCATATATATATATATATCTATATATAAACCTATATCTATATGTATATGTGTACCCCAACACCCAACCAAGCAACTAAATGTAGCGCTGATGACGATTTGTGGTCATTGCAGGTGTTCGAGGAGGTGCGGTCGGGCGTGGGCGCGGCGCTGGGCGGCGCGGAGCGGGGCGGCGGTGACGCGGGGCCACAGGAGACCTACACCCGCTGGATCATCGTCACAACGGTGCAGCGGCCGACGCCCGCCCTGCAAGAGCTCGCCCGCCTTCCGGGCTGGAAGATGGTGGTGGTCGGCGACAAGAAGACGACCAGCGCGTGGAGGTAAGCCCGCCCCCCCCCCTCCTTGCCGACTGTGGTCCCATTGGAACAGTTATTCTATAACCGGAGTGACTATTGCTGTCACGGTACCATGACGCTACACTGCCGCACTGCTGTCACCGTACCGTGATTTTAGAATATCGAGAGACCATTGTCATGGGACTGTGATGCTAGACTGTCGCACTGCTATCATGGTACCGTGATTTTAGAATATTGGAGTGACTGTTGTCATGGGACTGTGATGCTAGACTGCCACACTGCTATCATGGTACTGTGATTTTAGAATATTTGAGTGACTGTTGTCATGGGACTGTGATGCTAGACTGCCACACTGCTATCATGGTACTGTGATTTTAGAATATTGAAGTGACTGTTGTCATGGGACTGTGATGCTGGACTGCCACACTGCTATCATGGTACTGTGATTTTAGAATATTTGAGTGACTGTTGTCATGGGACTGTGATGCTAGACTGCCACACTGCTATCATGGTACTGTGATTTTAGAATATTTGAGTGACTGTTGTCATGGGACTGTGATGCTGGACTGCCACACTGCTGTCACGGTACCATGTGTGTCCCTAGCGTGAAATTCTATGGTCCCAGGACCATGACGACAGTAGATTATTCTCCAATCACAGTTAGGGTTAGGGTTAAATATTTTGGGTCAGCATTGACTGTAGACTTCGGATCCGTCATGCTAGACTGCCAATCTATATAAATGGTACCATGACACTTGACTGTCGTACTGCTGTCATGGTACTGGTAATTTAGCATACCCTTATGTCCCCACGGTACCGTGACAATAGAGGCGTCCTACTGGATAAGTGTCACGGTACCCTGATATCAACGGTACTGTGATGCTAGACAGCTGCAATGATTTCGCAGTAACAGGATTTTTAAATATTCTTTTCTCGCCACTGTACCGTGACAATAGAGGCGTCCTATTCTTAATGTCGTTATATCTGTGTGTGTATATCTACTACTATATGATATATGGACATATAGATATATATATAAATATATATAGATATATTTATATATGTCTATGTATTTATCAATCAATCAGTAGTTCCGTCCTCTAGTCGAGGGTTGGATGCAATGGTTCTCCACTTGTCCTGATGTTGTGCTGTTCTGATAGACTGTGAATAATTCAAGCCTGTCCACTGTGAAATATTTGTAAACCATGATGTTCTTGGTCTCCCTCTCCCTCTGCTGCCATTCACCTTCCCTTCCAACAATGTACGGTATATTGAACTCTGACGAATGATGTGGCCAAAATAAATAAGTTTCTTTGTCTGTATAGTGGCAAACAAGCTTTTCTTATTTTAAATTTTCTGAGAACTTCTTTGTTGGTGATCTTCTTTGTCCATGATATTTTCATCATCCTTCGATAAGTCCACATCTCAAATGCTGCTAAACGTTTGTACATTTTCTTAGAGATTGTCCATGTCTCAGCCCCATACATTAGAGTAGACCACACATAACACTGAAGAATACACTTCCTTGTATGTATTAATATCTTACTTGATGTTAACACTCTATACATTTTGGAGAATGTTGTTCGGGCTATTGTTATCCTTCTCTTAAATTCTTCCTCACATCTCCCATCATTTGTAATCTTTTGTCCGAGATATATGAATTCGGATACTTGTTCTATGTTTGTGCCATCTATGGTTATATTGATATTTGGTTTGTCTGTCTTTTTACTTATAACCATTGTTTTGGTATGTGTATATATCTAAATATATCTATACATATACAGACCAATGCTGTCCTGACATTGCAGGCGCCTGTCACCAGAGGGGCTCTCAAATGAAGCAAAAATAGTTTATGCACACATGGGGTTCACATCAGTTGCTGAAGATACACAGTCTACTCTGCCAATAACGAATCTGTCAATAACCTCAAAAGGTGCTGGTCCCCTCACGGCACCCATTTAATTTAATAGCATTGCCTCTGTGTCTAACGGGTTTTGTTGTTGTTGAAGATTTATACTGCCTATCATGGATAAGCCTGAATAGGCTTGTTTTCACCATTAGACAGTTTGTCCATAGAAAGCCCGAGCCTACACTTTTAGCGACCCAAGGGATTTTTAACCTCCCACACCACATAGACATGGTATGAGAGCAACTGGCCTTTGATGATGCTGTAAGTTATACACCGCGGTGGAAATCCAAATTGGCAGAGATGGGGGCACGGGGAATTGAACCACCGACCTTCAGATTAGGAGTCCGACCTAGAAAAAAGTCAGACACTCTAACCACTCTGCCACAGAGAACACCAACTGTCTTATGTGGAAAACAAGCCGTTTTTTCACCTATTTGATCAATATTCTCTGTCAATAACGACATGCATATAGTTATAATATAGTAGAAATGATTAATTGTACAAATGACCAATTGTAGAAATGAAAAATTGTAGAAATGATGAATAGTAGAAATGACTAATTGTAGAAATGACAAATTGTAGAAATGACTTTGTAAGCACCATCCTAGTCAGTCAAGTATAAAAGAAAAACATTGGTTTCAACCCTTTCCATCAGTCAATCTCTGCCTATAACGGATCCCTCTCTATAACGGCATCTTGCTCCAGTCCCATGGGTGTCCGTTATAGACAGAGTAGAGTGTGTGTGTATATATATATATATATATATATATATAAGTAGGGGTGTGTATATATACATATATTTACATATATATATATATATATATATATCTGTATATATATATATATATATGCACCGTTAGTGGCGCCACCTGTTCCCTGACGGTGGATCCCAGAATTATCTGACCACCCAGAACATCAATGGACTGCATGCACTATGACTATGAGTATGAAGTTGCCGGGAGTGCCCACTGTCACAAGTTGTCCTGATTATGAGCTCAGATGTTGCTAGGACATAAAGCCTCGAACAACCAAATCCAACTCAATATTAAGACACACCGCTTAGATACACGTGGCCTGTAATGCAGGTGTAGCCACCTTTCGGATGTTTGTTTGTTGTTGTTTTATGTCCTAGCAACATCTAAGGTCATATCAGGACGGGTACCGACTTGTGACAGTGCGCACTCATGGCGACTTTATAGTGCTGTCCCACTGGGAAACCAGGCCGCCGGCACCATGACCTGGTATCCCACTCAGTCACATTATCCTGACACTGAGCACACCAGTCCTTGCCCTATCCTAATAATACCGAGCGCCTGGCTAGGAAGCGACAAGTATCAATTTTAAATTCATTGGTTTGACTCGACCGGGACTCGAACCCACGATCTACCAGCACAGGAGACGGACGCTCTAACTCATTCGGCCATCCCGTCTGGTACGCCACCTTCGGAAGTACAGGGCGCGGTGGCCGAATCGATAGGGCGCGGCACTCGTATGCGGAAGGGCGGGAGTTTGGTTCCCGGTCGAGTCAAACCAATGACTTTAAAATGGACACTTCTCGCTTCATCGCCTGGCGCTCAGCATTATTAGGACAGAGCAAGGACTGGTTAGCTCACTGTCAGGATAATGTGACTGAGTGGGATATCGGGTCATGATGCTGGCAGCCTGATTTCCCAGTGGGGGCAGCACTACAAAGTTGCCATGAGTGCGCACTGTCACAAGTCGGTACCCATCCTGATATGACCATAGATGTTGCCAGGATCTAAAACTCCAATAACCAACCAGCCTTCGGCAGTGCTATATTTAGCTATCATGTTCACAATGTCCACACTGGATAGTTTTGATGCAGACGCACTGGCCGTCCAGTGTGGAGGTTCGATTAAATCCCCTAAGAGTAAGAGGATCACATGTGAAATCTTTTATAATAGAACCGAGGGAAGATTTTCAATCCAATTAATTGCATTTTCAATCCAATTAATTGCATCTGACCATGTGTCTTGACCTTCAAGCCCACCGCACCTGCAATGTAAATAGCCTACACTGTGAGTCTGATGAGAGCTCTTATTTAAACTGTCATGGCGCCCCGTCCCCCACACAGCGCTGAGGCGATTGGAGAGCTTGAAACGCCACGGTTCACATCTGTAGTAATGGACCGGGAGTGGTGGTCGAATAGGTAGAGCGCGGGCCTCGCATGCGGGAGATCGGGAGTTTGGTTCCCGGGACTCAGATTTAAAAGAACTCATATTACCGCAACTCACATTTACCGCAACTCACATTTACCGGAACTAGCATTTACCAGAACTCACATTTACCGCAACTCACATACACTGCAACTCACATTTACCGGAATTCGAATTTACCACAACTCACATTTACCCGAACTCATATTTACCGCAATTCAAATCTACCGCAACTCACATATACCACAACGCAGAATTACCGGAATTCACATATACCACAACTCACATTTACCACAACTCACATTTACCGCAACTCATATTTACCAGTACTCACATTAACCGCAACTCAGAATTACCGGAACTCACATACACTGCAACTCATATTTACCGCAACTCAAATTTAATTTACCACAACTAAAATTTACCACAACTCACATTTACCAAAACTCACATTTACCACAACTCAGAATTACCACAACTCACATTTACCACAACTCGCATTTACTGGAACTCACATTTACCGCAACTCACCTTTACCGCAACTCACATTTACTGCAACTCATATTTACCGCAACCCACATTTACCAGTAATTCGATTTACCAGGAATTCAGATATATAGGAACGCAAATTTACTGGAACTTAGTTACCAGAACTCAAATTTACCAGAACTCAAATTGACCGAAACTCAATTGACCAAACTCCAATTTGTGGGTATTAATTGTTTTGAAAGGTGATCCACATCTCTGTGTAATATTACTGGATGCCCGGCCATCAGAGCCCCAGTTATACCACAAACTCTTCCCATGTGCGTTCTGACAACTGTCTGTCAGATCTCACCTGATGCCCCTCTCCAAGATACTTATCTGTGTTATATCTACTGTATCTCTCCAAAGGAAGAAAGGGAAGACAAGTCACACAAGATTGGCAGTGAAGAAGTTGTGCTTTATTGGCATCAACTCCTGTTCACCTACTAGTGACCTATCACCCTGACCCCTTACCTTCTGTCCACACAGAGCCTCATTACTCTAGTTATTATGTATCAGAATCAGTGCCTACAGCCCATTGAACCGGAGTCCCATGGTTGTTGCATGCAGCTCAGTTTGTATATGAAAGGTGGAGCATCAGACAGAGTGTCTGGGTTCCTGCTCAAGAGAAGAGTGTGTCTCACTCAAGAGTCAGGAGTAGAGTGTTTTCACTTCCAAAGTCCATCCAGAAGTGTCTAGAATAATCAATATCAGAATGAGGGTAGTGTGTGGTCAGGTGGGGCAATGGGGTGCAGGTGACTGGGCTTCCCACAGCCAGCCAATCAGGCACCCTCCACAGCCTGGGTGGTGATGCCCCCGATATGGGTAGCTGTCACTCACCCAGCTGTAGGGGGTGTCCATAATGTATGTAGATGAGGCTGGTGTGCTTGCCCATCGGCCCTGTGGTAAGAGGTAGTTGCAGACAGTTACAATAAATATGTATATATTAAAAATGTCCTTCTCCTCCACTTGCACCCTTACTGGTGCATAGAGGGAACATTTCACCAGACATTAACTGTCTCTTATATAGGAACATCTCGTCATAATCTCGGGCACTATGTATTAACATATATTTCACATAGCCTAATATATCACACAGCGAGTGGGACACCCATTGCTTTTCTATTACATAACCTTGGTCCCCACTCCGTCGCCCGAGGATAATAATGCTCTCTGCCAATATACAACTCCGAACCGAAAATCCGTATATTTTTACATCTGTACAGTTTTGAGTGAGATGCCATACATGGCCCGATGACCACATGACAACCCGGATTCGATCTGCCATAGCCTGCTTAGGCCAAATATTATAAAAGATCGTCCTTATGAAATGACAATCAGGGTCGGGAGAGCGGTTTTCAGTTATATTTTTTATCTTTGACAGAGACGTAATACGCAGTCCGACGCGATGGCCGAATGAGTTGAGCGTCCGCCTCCCGTTCTGGTAGATCGTGGAATTCGAACTGCTGGGTTCGAACCCTGGTCGAGTCAAACCAATGACTTAGAAATTGATATGAAAGTTGAATTGCTGCCAACCCGACACATTTTTAACAGGTTTTTAAAAAATAAAACAAATTAATTTAATGAAGGGTGGGTGATTTTTTTCAGGCACGAGCGGGGACGATGACAAATTTGTTGTTGTTGGTTGCTTTCTCCTCAAAATGGATATGGCCTATGCTGCCGACACGGCGTAAAGAAACCACCAATCAATCAATCAATCAAAATGGGCTCCCAAGGTTATGGCCTTGTCACACTACGACGTGACTACGTCAGCGTAGGCAGAACGTGAAAATAATTATATTACGTCGACATTATGGGCATAATATGCAAATTGTGGACGTGAGCGTAACGTGAAAGTAACGTCGGTGTACGTCGTGACGTTAGCTGTAATGTGACAACGTTAGAGGGGAGGGGTAATTGGCGACGTGACCGGGCGTTAGTGTAACGTGAGCGTAACATCGCTGTAACGGGTGCGACGTGGACGTAATGTGACCGTAACGCGACCGTAACGTGACCGTAACGTGACTGTAACGTGACCGTAACGTGACCGTAACGTGACCGTAACGTGCAAAACGCTGCCCACACATTGCTCCCACCTGGGCCGTCGGTCTGACCTGACATAACGTGACTCTAACGTCATTTACGCTGCTATAACGATCGCGGAACGTCTACCTAACGTCATTGTCACGTCATCCCGACGTAACGGCTTCACGTCGAGATACGTCGAAAGTTTTGAACAGGTTCAAAACCTCGACGCGCGCCGACGTAACACGACGTAACATGACATAGCTCGACGTCACTCTAACGTCATTATGACGTCATCATAACGTAACCCAACGTACCGCAACGTAATGACGAAAAATCATCATGTTAGGCTCACGTTGGCTCGTTACGTCGTAGTGTGACAGGGGTATTAGACTGACAACAGGGGGTTGACCTCACTGTCCGATTTAATCGGAATAACACCAGTGGCCATCGGATCGTCGGAGAGTGCTCAATAAACTAGGCCTTATCTCGTCTCATTGACAGCCATATCCGTCCCTTCAGGGTAGTTGAGGGATACCTCAACACAATCAACTGCCCATGAATCAGTTTTACCATGCATCCATGGTCTCACTCACATGCTGTTGTTTCTGTTTCAATCAAACTATGTTTTACCTACACTACTGCTCTGTATCGTTCTCTGCTGAATCCTGTTGACCTACTTTCGACATTGGAAGGGAGCGGCAAACTGCAATAAGTGTTCAATAGAGGGGGTGTAATGAGGTCACAAGACAACTTTCGGTGGCCATATTGGATTGCATACAGAAGGGTTGCAAATGCCTAGGATGTGCTTATTTACTGATTTGTTGGATTATTTATGTATTACTAGGATAGGGCAAGGAGTGGTTTGCTCAGTGTCAGGATAATGTAAATGAGTGGGATATCAGCTCATGGTGCTGGTGGCTTGGTTTCCCAGTGGGGCAGCACTATAAAGTATCCATGAGTGTGCAATGTCATAAGTCGGTACCCGTCCTGATATTACCTTAGATGTTGCTAGGACGTAAAACAGCAACAAACAAACAAACCCGGCAAGGCGGCGGCACGGGGGTGTGGATGGCTTCGCCCCCCCCCCCCCCCCACCACCAGGGGGGGTGGGGCGGGGAGCGAAACGCACGTCGGTGGCAGGGCGGGGGGGGGGGGGGGGGGCTTCGGCCTTGAGCCTGCCGTGTCCAGCAATGACACCGAATGAGCGAACTCGCTCATTCAAGACAATGTCACAAGTCGGTACCCGTCCTGATAGGACCTTAGATGTTGCTAGGACGTAACACCGCAACAAACAAACAAAGCATTTGTCCTTCGCAAATTGTTCTCCTGGAAGTGGCTATCTTTTTACTTTACACGAACTGTTGGAGATTTTTTTTTAATTGGTAATTTACAGATTTCGGCATTACACTTTTTCTTTCATCATTCGCCGGCGATTGACCGAGAATCAGCGCGTGACAACGCGTCTTAATGGAACAGCCGCGAGATGGCGCCACCAACTCGGCAGAAACCGGAAACGGTTGCCGGCTTTAACAGCGGCGATTTCAGCGGCCGTTGGGATTCAAGGTCCATTTTAATCGGTCAAAATTAAACTGGTGCCATGAGATTGTTGTCGATATTACTCCGAGAAATAAATTCGGTTGAGGAAGTGGTCTTTTTGGACGCGCGCGCACAATTGACTGTGGGAAGGAGAGAGAAGGTGGGAGGGAGAAATGGAGGCACAGGAGAAGAGCTTAAAGGTGCATAATCCGATGGTGTTTGCGTTTTATTTTAGATAAATATATTCATCATCATCATGCTGTCGGTCACAATGCGACAAAGAGTGCTTTCATTACTTGACTGCCGCTCTTCATTTAGCTCGCTGCTGTGAGAGTTGCGTCCATGAGTCGGTCTTAATGTCTCGCAGCTTCAAGTTTCTCTTGATGGTATCCTTGTACCGGAGATGAGGGCACCCTTTCTTTCTGTAACCAGAAGACAGTTGAGAGTAGAGTATCTGCTTTGGTAGCCTCTCTGATGACATCCTCATGAGGTGTCCAGTCCACCGGAGATTCTTTTTGACCAGCAGATTTTCCATAGAGGGCAGCCCCGTCCGTTCGAGTATTTCCTTATTTGTCACTTTGTCCTTCCAGGTTAGCCTCATGATCGATCCAGATGTCACATCATGAAGGATTGCACCTTTTTCACCTGTCGTCTGTACACTGTCCAGGCCTCGCCTCCGTATAGTAGGGTAGATAGCACGATTGCACGGTAGATCTTGCCTTTGATCTTCATGGACACATGGTGGTTATTCGAGAGTCTCTGGCGTAGTCGACCGAAAGATGCGCTACCCTTGGCCATCCTCCTCTGTATTTCAGCATCAATGTGTCCATCACTTGATATAGTGCTTCTGAGGTAGGTGAATTCAGGAACAGAGTTCAGCTTGTTTCCGTCAACCATGATATCAGCCTCTCGGGTTTTTGTAGAGTTGGGTTGGTACAGCACCTCCGTCTTCTTGATGTTAATCTTCAGGCCAAACTTCTTTGATGCATCGGAGAGGGCGTCCACTATTTTCTGGATCTCATCAGCAGAGTGGGCAACCAGTGCACTGTCATTTGCAAATAGCAGCTCTCTCACCAGTATCCGAGTAGTCTTGGTCTTCGCTCTGAAGTGTGAAACATTGAATAGGTCAGGGCTCTGTCTGGACTGTATATAGACGCCATCCCCCATGCCTCGGAAAGCCTCATCGAGCATTGCTGATAGTAAGATGGAGAAGAGCGTGGGGGCCAGTACACAACCTTGCTTGACCCCATTGGTAACCCCAAATGATTCCGAGACTTCCCCTCCAACACTAACATTCGCTATCATTCCTGTATATAGAGCCTCAATCATAGTTGTGAACTTCTCTGGGCATCCATACTTTCTCAGTAGCTGCCATAGCCCGGTCCTCCCGAATGTATCGACCGCCTTAGTGAAATCGACAAATACCATGTACAGTGGTCGGTCCTGCTGAATGCACTTTTCTTGTAGCTGTCGGAGACACAATATCATATCGATGGTGCTCCAGTTACCTCTGATGCCACACTGTGTCTTTGGAACTACATCAGGTTTTATGTGAATAGATAGTATGTTGAGGAGGATCCTGGTGAAGATCTTGCTTGGTATGGAAAGAAGAGAGAGATTCCTCTATAGTTCCCACAGTCTGTTCGAACAAGTTGTGGACCACTGATTGAAAATATATCAGGTCAGTGGTATAGCACCAGCAGATTCAAACTCATTACTGCACATAGCAAAACTGAACAGCACATCCTCACCACATGTAGTGAGCCCTGATGGTGGAGTCTCCGACTTGGCTTGCGCATACAGCTCCAACACTCTAATCTAGGTTCATCGCTATAATCTCTTTCACTTTAGTTTGATGTAAATTATATTTTAAGTGGTTAGTTTTTTAGATATTTTAAGCGAATCATGCCAAATTAATTTTGCAGTGCACACCAAAATTCTGTACATGGGTTTTGTTTATCCATTTTCTAGCATTGCACCAGTATGTGAGTTGGGTATGTAAGAGAAATCCTGGTAAATGTTTTGGTTGAGAACAATATTATGTTTTCATTGGAATATGCAGTTTTAAACAAAACCATTGCTTCAAATGCATTTATATAGTTGATTTGTGTGTTAATTTGCCACAAATTAAATATGCCTAGTCCGATGGTTTTGAATTTAAACTGTCTCAGGTAAATACAATAAATAGATTGATCGTCATAATGGATGTGAGTTTTGTTTGAAGTAACTTTTATTTTAGATGCCTACCTTTGGCGGTGGCCGAATCGGTAGAGCACAGGCCTCGCATGCGCAAGATCGGGAGTTTGCGAGTTTGGTTCCCGGTCGAGTCAAACCAATGACTTAAAAATTGATACTTGTCACTTCCTAGCCTGGTGCTCGGCATTATTAGGATAGGGCAAGGGCTGGTTAGCTCGGAGTCAGGATAATGTGACTGAGTGGGATATCGGGTCATGGCGCCGGCAGCCTGATTTCCCAGTGGGGCAGCACTATAAAATCGCCATGAGTGCGTCCTGTCACAAGTCGGTACCCATCCTGATATGACCTTAGATGTTGCTAGGATGTAAAACAACAGCAAACAAACAAACAAACAAACCGTTGGAGATATTTGAAGTTCAAGCATGCTAAACTTATGTTGGTAGCATGTACAAATTAGGACACCATAGGCTTAGTGTCCCCTTCTATGAAACAAACCAGACGGGATGGCCCAATGAGTTAGAGCGTCCGTCTCCCGTGCTGGTAGATCGTGGGGTCGTGGGTTCGAGTCCCGGTCGAGTCAAACCAATGACTTTAAAATTGATACTTGTCGCTTCCTAGCCAGGCGCTCGGCATTATTAGGATAGGGCAAGGACTGGTGTGCTCAGTGTCAGGATAATGTGACTGAGTGGGATACCAGGTCATGGTGCCGGCGGCCTGGTTTCCCAGTGGGACAGCACTATAAAGTCACCATGAGTGCGCACTGTCACAAGTCGGTACCCGTCCTGATATGACCTTAGATGTTGCTAGGACGTAAAACAACAACAAACAAACAAACAATCTATGAAACAACACCTGGGGCCATATGCACCAATCGGAGTTAGGGCCTTAACCGCGGTTTGGGTAGTCCCACACGGCTAACTGTGGAAAATCTGTATGCACCAACCGGTGCCAGTGCTAACCATGGACCGTAGCCTAGGCTAAGCTAAACCAGTATCAAATCGGGTTTAACTGCTAGCCGGGGCGGTTAGTATGCATGTATGGGTGTAAATCTATTCAATGCGATCATATTTAACACATTTACATACTCAATAAGTGAAATTTAATCAAATTAACCCTAAAATCGAACCGTTATTAAGGCTCCTGCCGCATTGGCGGCGTTATTCATATTGTTGAATCGACGAATGTAAAGTAAACAAATCGCCGTCGCCGCGTCGACGTCGATATCCATACTGTCCAACGTCTACTAAACATGGCCGCCGCCGTCGGCGCCGTATCAGCGGGAATATATTAGGCCCAAATCTATTAAATGCTGTCATATTTAACATAATTACATACGCCATAAGTGAAATTTATTCAAATTAACCATAAAATCGAACCCATATTAACGCCGGCGCCGCATTGGCGGCATTATTCATATTGTCGACTCGAGGGAATTCACAAATCTATAAATAAACTCATGGTCAGCTATCCGCCCAGCTAAAACATTGGTGCATACCACTTTATCTTTTTTGCGGATCCCCCACTACCCGGTGCTAGCTGACCGGAGCTAGCGCCTAGCTCCGGTTAAGCCTAGCACAACTTGGTGCATACGGCCCCTGCTTACTAAATGCACCAGTGTCTAAATTGCATCTATAGAATCAAAACTAGGTATGTGTTTTGGTATTGAAAATGTCAGGCTTCCCATCAGACCAGTACAGTGTCCACCTGTGAAGGTGTGGGTCATCCGATCGATCATGCTCAGTGGACACATTTGCAGTTTGGGCTATTTTCCATTCCAATCAGTGGCCCATAACTGGTTCATCAAAGGCTGTGGTATGTGTTGTCCTGTCTGTGGAAAAGTGCATATAAAAGATCCCTTGCTGCTTATCGGAAAGAGTAAACTATGGGGCGGCAGCAGGTTTCCTCCAAAGAAATTTGTCAGAAGGACCATGCTTGACATCCAATAGCCGACGATAAAAATCAATGTGCTCTACAGGTTTTGTTAAATAAAACAAGCTTTTGTTTCCATCACACCAAGCAGCTTTAAATAATTCCTTCAAAACTATTTTAAATACTCCGCATTCCTCTCTGAAATGCCAACCAGGTATTGAATAATAAGTGCACCAGTATTTGAGTGAAATATGTAGAATCAAATCTAAGTAAGCATTTTGGATTAGAAACTGCGATGCTTTCACCAAATTATACAGCCGTCAGAGGGTGGTAACATGACCAACACAATTTTATTCAGTTCCATTATCATGATCGACTATAGCTGGTCACACTCTATGCATTTTGAATGCATTATTCTCTGGGAGGTATTTAGAACACGATCAAGGCTGAGGGTGTTGCTAAATGCTATGGCCGGATCAGTAAGAGCAGACTTCGCATGAGAAAGGTGAGGAGCATTAAAAAAAACCTTGCCGAGTCAAACTACTGACTTACCAAATTTATATTTGTTGCTCCCTAGCCTAGCCCTTGACATTACTAGAATATGATGGGCAAGGACTGATTAGGTCGGTATTAGAATAGTACGACTGAGTGGGAAATTGGGTCGTGGTGCTGCTGGCCTGGTATTCTAGTGGGGTAGCACTAGAAAGCTGCCAGGAGTGTGCACTGTCACAAGTCAGTACCTATCTTGGTACGACCTTAGATGTTACCAGGATGTAAAACCCCATCAAGCAAACAGCTGAGGCTGTATGCACTGAGCTGTGGTGGTTCGTGCCATTTAGCCATTACGACTCTGCTGAGGGGCTAGAGGGATGTAGATCAGTGAATGAAGAGACAATTGGATAGTTTTTCTCAATGAAATATAGCTGTAGCACCCTTAGACCCACAGATCTTTAATTCTACTGAAGGACTATAAAGAAGCAGTTCAGTGCACATCAATCCCAAAGGAAATTGTTGTAAAGCCTAGTTTGAGTAATAGTGAATTTGAAAGCCCCTGAATAGACCTATTTCAATGTTTACTAACATCGTATATGTGCGCGCAGCTTGGCGGCTTCAGAACGAAAGCACACTGCCATTGAGTTTGCCGGTACGCGCAGTGCAACACTTTCATTTTATTCAAAATTAATAGAAATGCAGAACCCTAACCTTATGAATCTAATATAATCTATTCATTGAATATGTTTTCTATATGTGTACTAAGTGGTTTGTCTCTAGGTGGTGTGGTTTTAGAGATATTTCACTTTTTCTGTTTGAAGATTGCTCACAGCCATTGACAATGCATTGAGTTTGCCAGTACGCGCAGTGCAAAACGTTTATTTTATTCAAAATTAATAGAAATGCAGAACTGTAACCTTATAAATTTAATATAATCTATTCGTTGAATATGTTTTCTATATGTGTACCAAGCGGTTTGTCTCTAGGTAGTGTGGATTTAGAGATATTTCACTTTTTCTGTATGACGATTGCCCATGGCCATTGACAATGCATTGAGTTTGCCGGTACGCGTAGTGCAAAACGTTTAGTTTATTCAAAATTAATAGAAATGCAGAAGACTAACCTTATGAATCTAATATAATCTATTCGTTGAATATGTTTTCTATATGTGTACCAAGCGGTTTCCCTGTAGGTAGTGTGGTTTTAGAGCTATTTCACCTTTTCTCTATGAAGGTTGCTCATAGCCATTGAGTTTGCTGTATGACAGTGTGTCGTCCTGCAGCCAAAAGGCATGCGCACTGACCTAGATACCCGTGCTGACGTCATATGAAATAGGTCTATATGCCTTATATTTTAAAACGTATGTAATTCCACATATATCTCTTTATGACGTCACAATGTGCGCTATTGAAGCTCCAACCCATCAGGGAGGGACTGATCTTTCCAGACCCATTATATATAAAATTATAAGCGAGTGGTACAGGCAAGAGGCTGAGAAGTGACAGCTGAATAGGCCAGGTGGCAGCACCAGGCAAGATGGGGAGCCTGTCCAGTCCGACTGAGTTGTTAAGTGTCAGTAGTTGTGAAGTGTCAGACATGGTGCAACAGGGACACACTTTAGAGGATAATCAGTTTACGGATAATTATACTCGTATAATGCTTATATAGCACATATACATATATATATATATATATAACGGCATACAGATTTGAGAAGACAAAAGATAAGTGATTGAGTAGTTTTTAATATCTGGTAAGCATTATAGGCCCTTTCCCAACAAAAGAAAGAAGACATCCTCTGTGTCGACTGACACTTGTCGACACCCGATGGAGGGGATGTGGGTGCAGGTGGCACCACCAGTCAAGTGCGGACTCTTATGGAGAATAACAATGGAAATCCAATAATATAATATATAATGGAAACAATTCCCTTCTTATTTTTATACTCGCACAATACATTATACATCACACACATTTATATATATATATAAAT